>JAQFZF010000192.1:0-20476 GCA_034695365.1 Enchytraeus norvegicus
GATCCGCACGCAAGTATGGCGGCTTGTGGGCGTGGCTTAAGCGTGCGGAGTAGCGTGGCGTGGTTCTCAAAAACAACAAAGTAGAGAAAACTCCCCTATCTCCACGTTCTCCAGGTCTTGCGAACGCACTCAATGGAAACTAGACATCATAATGTCTATAATAATAACGTATATCACAAATGGAACTAGAATATATCAATAACATTTCCTAACTTAAGACTAGAATTAATAAATTAATGCAAATGTTCTATTATACTATTAATGTTAATATAACTAATAGTTATAATATTTCCTAACTTAAGACTAGATTTAGTAATAGAACTTAATGTTCTTTTATATTTACTAATTTTAAAATAAATCACGAATGCTATCATTATATAAAAAAGGAATGACCAAAGGAGCATTTATTGGTTAAATCTTTTGCGATTTGTTTATTTATTTATTTATCTATTTCATGTTATCGTACAATCATACATTTTCAATAAATCTGTTCAACGAGAAAAAGGACACAAAAGCCCGAAGGCGACTAACATGTGCCCCTCAAATTGATGGATATTTCGTTTTAAAATTCTATCAACAACTGTTCACCATTACATAGGGCCACTATCATACTCAGTGTACTGCCTAATGGCAAATCCATGGCAAATAACGTTTCCATCCTTATCGATATAACTATTAACTTAATAACATTTATCATTCTTAGTTTATAGCATTCTTTATTTTTTTTCAGGAGTATTATGCAGCAGTGGCGAATCTAGGATATTTTGAGGGATGGACTACGCGTATACATTTTATCAAAGGGGGCAGGTCAAATCGAGGAGGGACAGGGGGCCAAATTGCAAAATAAGCGGCGGATTTATAGTACAATTTAATTTCTCCTAAAATTTCTTCTCAAATTTATTCTCGAGGGACCTTCTAGCCCCAGTGGTTAAATTGGAAATCAAGGGGCCCAGGAACGCTAATTGCAATTTTTTCTGGGCCCTAGAACTCTAATGGTATTTTTTCTGGGCTCCGAAACGCTGTTGACTTTTCTACTGAGCCCCGGAACGGCGTTCCCACGCGTTCCCCCACAATTTAACTACTGCAAGCCCCCCTCGAGGCCATGGCTCCCACGGCCCCATACATCAACACCTGTTAGGGCGTAATTCTTAAAGAAGATGGTCTAGAGGCAACAGTAACGGCAGATGATGAAGCCCTAGCAGCTACAGCAGCAGCTGCCTCAGCTGATTTGATGCGTGACTCTAACGACTGAACCCTGAATAGAACCCGTGACTCTATAGAGTAGCCCTTATAGTTGTGCTTGGCAGTGTGGGTAAGTTGCTTGGCTTCAGTCAATCTACATAACAAAATCAATCAATCAATCAATCAAGACGAGTGAGTAGCCCTTATAGTTGTGCTTGGCGTTGTGGAGAGCCTGCTTGGCTTCTATCAATCTAAACCCCAGGGAACAGCCATTATAGTTAGCATTTGTAGATAACTTGTTTGGCTTCAGTCATCCTACACTTTAATAATAAAAAGTCATAATCTATCAATCAATCAGTCAATCAATCAATCAATCAGTCAATCAATCAATCATCAATCAATCAAGACTCCAGGAGGTAGCCCTTACAGTTGTGCTTGGCTTTGTGGGTAGCTTGCCTGACTTAAGTCAATCTGCAAAGTGTCATAATTTATAATGGTATACAAAATCTGCTTTAACTTTTGACTACAAAGCAATTCGATATAGGCCTACAGTACAAAGGACTTCTTATAGGCTTCTATATACTAGGTATCTCAGAGATGCTTATTGGAACAGTGAATGGAAAAGTAATGCACCCTGCCATAGGCCACACAGGATGTGGAAAGTCTGGAAGTTGAGTGACCAAGTGAGCAAGTACATAGAAGCTATGACTCGGACCTCACTGCCCATCACTGCAGTATCTGCTTTAGTCGGCTACTACGAAGAACATGCAATTGTCAGCTGACCCTTTCTCAAGTTTTCCGGACCCAACACAGATAATTTGCCATCCAATCATTGAGACAATGTACAGCCAGTGCATAAATAACAAATCAAAACAGACTAAATATATAAACTCTGGAATTTATACTATCAAATAATTAATTGAAGTTAAAGCATGGTGTAATGGCATAATAACTCTGCCGTTTTGCATAGTGATGTTTCAGAAATTATACATGCATTCTTTCAGAATTTTCTATTTTCAATGTATAATACAATCAACTAAAATATAATTACTCGAAATAGACTATCAGCCAAATTAAAGCTAAACCTGTCTGTGAGACAGTAACACATCGGTTAAGTGCCAGACTACTACAAACAGTACAAGGGTTCACAGTTTGAATCCCTGGGCTCACTCGTCACTGATGTAGCCGGTTGGTCCTCGAAACTAACATTAAATTCAGCTTTAGACTTAGCCTTCTATGGCTACTACTATTATTAATACCTTCCAGCCTCCAGATGTATGAGAGAGAGTTCATATAGAGCTGAAGGCAACAGATATCTGTCCTGTGTCACTTCCTTTTCCAAACTCAGCACCTACAGTATGCACGAAACTTTTAATTAAACAATATGTCTAGCGGTAAAAGTAATTCTAATATTATTCAAAATAATAATTTGATTTAACAATTTAATAAATATTACTTTTGACAATTTATAATTGTATGGCATCGCTCCGAAACCTAGGGGTCAGTTCTAAACTATCATCTAGTCTACTCTTTTCCTTCAGTCTTAAATTTAGATTAAATACTAACAAATTGATCTAATATGACAATAATTGTGTACAGAGCTGTCTAATGTTATTATGTAAACAACCACTCCCATTGACCATAATTCAGAATTAGTAGCATTCAGCCGAATAGCCTAGCTGGTAGCATACTCGGTGTTAAGCATGAGATCGCAGGCTCAATTCTCATGCGCATTGGTCGCTGAAAAAATTGTAGCGACGAGAAAACTGACGTAAACATTATCCTTGTTGACTTGCATGTTCATCCATACCTCATTAAGACACTGCTGAGCCTCGAGCATGTTGCCCTTCATACGCAGTAGCACACCCTTTAGAAACATTGCCAGTGCGTAGTCATCTGTGTAGTGTAGGAAGCTTGCTCTGTCTCTTCTCACATCTTGCAGGGCTTTATCTACCTGTTAACAATTATAGTCAGAAGATGTTAGTGTCCATTTCTTCATTCAAGGATGCTGTCAGGCACGTAATCATCGGAGTAGTACAGCAAGCCAGCTCTGTCTCTTCTTGCTTCTAGTAGGGCTTTATCTACCTGCTAACACGTATTAGTAAATCAGAAGATTTCAAAGTCCATATCCTCATCCACTGATGATATCAGTGATGCCCCAGCGGCACATAATACTGCAAACCAGTTAGAAATGTGTGACATGTTACAGCCGTGACAGACTAGCTGCTGGATCTAATACTTCTCACAAGGCATTCTCTACACTCTAGTAAACAAGCTCAAACTGTTCAGCTTACTCATAATAAGTTAGACAGCATTAAAGGCTAGAGCCTTATATTATTCAGTTCAAATACAATATATACAAATAATGTTTTCTACTTTAGCTAGAGTCGCATTGATCATTTTCTCGTTCTTGCCGAGTAGCATCAGGCCGCTCCACACATACAACAACTCCTGGGCCGCTAGCATGAGCCTCTCGTTCTGAGCCTTGTAACGACTCGTCTTCTCCATAGAGAACCTCTCCATAGCCACAAGCTTACCCGCTCTACGCTGTGCTTTCTGTGGCACCTACAATACAATGACGTCAATCCAGTTTAACGTCCAGTTGTCACCCGATGGCGATGTCAGGGACGTCTCAAGAAGACTATACAACTAAACAAAACCTCTCCATTGCTACCAGTCTGCCTACTCTGCGCTGTGCTTTCTGTGGCGCCTACAATACAATACAGTGGGAATTTAGCGTCCGATTTCTCACCCAAAGGCGATGTCAGGGACGTCTCAAACATTAATTCTCAAGCATTGTGGTCCAGTGAATAGTGGTGTGCTCCTGCGCGAAGTGATTGAAGAGACCTGGCTTCAATTCCAGGTCAGTCTAAACAAATAATTAAGTCAGCACCCTCGGCACGGGTGCACATCGGTGCCTGGTACATAAACAGAACCTGTGTCCTCACTGCAGAACAGAAGAGTATTGAGAAACCCAGAACATCTAACATTAAAACACTATGACTGGCATATAACGTCCCTAGTATTGCCTTCAGGTGAGGAACGGGAATTCAGCGAAAAGGAATTCATCCTCGGAAGAACCAGAATTCAGCAAACCAAAAAAAAACAATCAACAATAACTTTGTAAAATTTCTTAATTGTTAACAATTAATCTAGAGTATTTTAGACCTCATCTTGGTTTCTGAAAAAAATAAAACATATACATGTAAATCACAAACCATTTCTAGAAGTTGGTTGATATGGTTTCTAATGCCAGGAACCTGTTCCTCGACGATCATCATCATGAACGTGGCCTTGACATAGGCGTAGGACGCTGTGCTCCATTTGCTCTCCTTGTACAACTGAAACATGTATCGAAATCTGTGATACCTTTGTCAAATTCAACAATTGAAATCTCGACAATCGAAATATTAACAATTCAAATATTTGAAATTGTGTCCGAGAAACGTGATAATTTTGTTGGCAAGAGGTGACAAATGTAGACATGGCGGTGGGTAGATTTTATAGCGACGTGGCAATGATATAGATCAATTGGTGGTTCAAATTCCAGACTCATAGAGTCCAGGCAACTACAAAGTTTGTGGTCATTGGCTGCAAGGCTACTTTACTCTCCATTATCCATTTGGGATTATTGTTGCATTATACAGCAGCGCTATGAATATATACCAAGTTTTTATATTCTTTGATTCATTGATTGAATTAGTACTTTAAATAACAATAACAAATTGGAAACAAAGTATTTCATGAGTTAGAAAGTGTGAAAGTATTAAAAGTTCTTGTTTTCAATATTTTATTTGAGCATCTGAAATAAAAGTTCTTAAAAGTGCAAAATATCGTAATAGTAGTAGTAATCTATTAGCAGCTTCCTCGTGTTATACGCACAAGGTTACAAGCAAGAGATACGCAGTAATAATGTGTACAAAACGCATAGATAGCAAAAATAGATTGTAAATTAGAAGAGAGTTTCAGTCATTTTAGAAGAGAGCAATAAACAGCAATACAATACAATATAATAAGACTTAAAGTACGATTCCTCACCCGAAGGCGATGTCATTGACACACAACGGCATTCTTAAATCAATATTAGGTATATTTAATGTTTATATCTTAAATATTCAAATAGCATGATATTGTATGTACCGGCACCTTCTCAGCGTACTTCATAGCGAGCACCCAGTCATCCATATAAGCATAGCACCACATCATCTCCCAGTTACACAGGTGGTGAAACTGTTTCCACTCATCCTGAACGGATATCGACTCCTCGTACTTCACGATTCCTTAATATTTATTGTTTAATTGAGTATATCGTGCCAAGGCGTCTTTATACTTTACAGGAGAATTACATATTACACACCACATCATCCCCCAGTTACACAGGTGGTGGAACTGTTTCCACTCGTCTTGAGTGTATACCGACTCCTCGTACTTCATGATTCCTTAACGTTTAATATTTATTTGAGTATATCATGCCAAGGCGTCTCTATACTTTACAGGAGAATTACATATTACACTTGTGAGATAAGCAAGCACAAGTCATATACAGCAAAATGAATACATAGTCAGATAGAGATATAACAGTGCTAGCACACTAAATACGCATCAATATGACGTAATACACAAACACACAATTAAAATCATACAGTTAATATACGAAAATTAAATTTGGAGATATTAAATGATACAATGGCTAAGAAAGCATAGGAAAGAATGCTTGAAGAGATTCGTTTTAAGTTGTTTTTGAAGCTGTCACTGGATTGCGATTGTCTTAATGTTGTAAGACGTTCGTTCCATTGCCTTGACCTGAAACAAGATAGGACTTGTTACCATAAAAGTCAATCCTACATTTCGATATGATTACATGATTACATTATATTTTCCTGAGGCAACAGAATGTTAATCATTTCTCAGTGATCTAGTATTTGAAGGTACATACCTTCCTCCAATCTCCCGCGACACACCTCCACACGACCTTGTAGGAACAGGAACAAGGCTGACTTATAATATCGACTGTCGTACGGGGCCAGTAGCCTTGCACATAATTCCACATCCCCATCTCCTGATCCTAAAATCATGACAAAAATAGAAATCATATATATGCAAAAATATATATTTAGGATTATTTGTGAGAGGATCATAAATTCATTATTTAAAACATTTGTAAATAAATTTTCATCTCAATAAATTGAAATCGGCTCCATCAAAATATCTATCTCCATGATACACTTCCCTGGCATCATCGTTAGATGAGGTAATGGACGTTAAACCTTTATAATAATAATAATTAAAACAACGTTCAACACTGATGCCCCCAATGTACAACACCCTCATATTGTATGAATGATGACTATCAGGCCTTACTTACTGTGCCAAGTTTTCCAAAGTTATTCAATTCAAAAGATCCAAGTACATGTTACACACTGACAAAATACTACTATCTAAAATATATGAATACATAACAAGATGTTCACAAAATTCATTCATACATTAAATTGTTATTTGTAAATGATGTATACATGGTACATGAAGTAAATAGGAAGCAGTGACAAGAATATATTAATTAATATATGAAACAGACATTCAAAGATTCATACCAATAGCGTATGTCATTAGACAGTGATAGGTGACCAGCGACATACAGCACAGCGGTCCACGTACAGTGTTAGACAACGAGGCACCCAACTCTAGATCTCTAAGTCCTGATGCTCTGTCTCCTGAGAATCCTATAAACTCCAACACCTTCATTATCTACAATGTCAAGCATGCAGGTACGGGTTTACAGACATTGGTAGAGTGTTGTCATTGGTAGAGTGCCACAGAAGCAATTGACCCAGAATGGAATCCCAGGTCAGTCAACAAAAGTAATGACTCCAGGGTATTGGAAGGCTTATCGTTCTGCTGTGAGCGGCAGAGTGGTCTGTGCCATGACTTCTGTGTACTTGACCAATAGGGCGATCAAATTCTGACCAGCAGAGATCCTGCCGCATCGGTTATGGCACATGGCAGCTAGGCTATTGTTTCCAAAACATATGCTAGTAGCTTAACATGCCTAGTAGAAATATACAACACATGTGGCATGTGTGTATGTCATGTGTGAAAATATACAAATAAAAATTATATCGCAACAAAATATGTCACCTTACTTTAACAGAACAAGTAGGCAAATGATAGAAAACATAGTCTAATTATAATAAAATAAAGTTGATTGAAAACTTCTACAATGTTAGGAATTATTTCCTGGTCAATCAATCATCACAAACGTAATATTATGTAGGACTTCATATATTTTATCCCTCACATCACGTTGGGGTGAGAAACCTGACGTTAAATCCTCATTGTATTATTTTAAAATATAACATTAGCGACATTGGTAGAGTGGTCACCCCAGAAGAAAGTGATTCGAGTTTGAAGCCAGGTCAGTCACAAGAAAAAATACCCCCAGGGTGTCTGGAATGTCTGTCGTGTACTTGAACTGTCTGCATAGAGCGAGCGCTGTCTAAAGGCAAAGGTACGATTAATCATGGAGTAGTTTAAAAACTACAAAACTACAAAACCAGCAACTAAGAAAGGCATGTGCTTCTGTAACTAGTATGTGCTTCTGTCATGTGTGAATAATGAATATATACTGAAAAAATACTTAAGTAAACAATAGTACCTTTGAAGGTAACAAGGAGATCATAACTTTGAACAATCCCAGTCCCATGGCCACTCCGGCCTGGAACTCTTGTAACTCCTCCTGGTCACACTCACATCCCAATAAATCCACAGCACATTTCCCATCCGTCAGGAGTTCCTGATACTTCCAGTCACGCCTCTGAAGTATTCGCTGACATTCTTGATATGCATTAAAGCAGGTCTTGATCTTCATGGCTCCCCGAATAAAACCCATCATATTCTCATCCTAGACAGAAAACATAGGCCCTACCTAATGCACAGAGAGTGGCGTCGTCAGGATATAGGTTGATGGGGAATGAAAAAAATGTGTACATGCGCACTCTCTCAAAGTGTGAAATAAAGTGTAAAAGTGAAGTAAGCCCTCCAAAAATGGCATTCGCTCAGTGCGCAATGCTGTTAATAAAGCGAGTAATTTTTGCGAGCGGAGAGAGTGAAAAATAATTTGGACTCTTCATTACAATTTTGGACGCCACTCTATCTAGATCCACCACTGTTCCTCATGTTACCAGTATTTCAAAATAAGAATTAACATGTAAAAAAATATATAACTTTTTTTAGGGGGGGAATGTGCAGCAGTGCCCCAATTGTAGCGATAATTGTAACAATAGATCTAGACTTATAGAAAAACAAGAATGATCTCATTATTCTTTTCAAAATGCAACATGTTTTAATATTTTAACGTTATTCTTTGCAATGTCGCAAAATTAATTTGCGATAAAAATTAATATGAAAAGAAAAAGAAATGAGTAACATTAATGAAAGGAATATAAGATAAATATATGGTAGTGGTACCATAGTTAATAGTTATGGCTAATTAGAATAAGAAATAGAATATTGGGATTAAACCTCTCATTTGCATAATATTGATCTTAGTGGCATATATAATAATCATATACCTCGACAAATGAAAGGATCGCCCTTTGTAGGAGAGAATCAGCATAGCAAAGCTCCGCGTGTATCTCCATTGGAGTCAAACTGTTGAAATGAGATTTTCCACTGTGTGTTGTCGACATATATATATGTCTTCTAGGCCCATTACATGTCTAGAAATAAAATAATAATAAGGCTATATATATACTATTACTAGTACAACAAATCACTCAACAAAAGATAGACAATATGGAGAAAAATTATCGCTTACATCCTTAATGGACACGACACACGAAGAAGCATGCAATAACTAGAGATAAGACCATAAAAAGAACTATTGGCTTATAGCCGAATAAGTCCTATTTAGTAAAAGTTGTAAAGCTTTCGGCCCCTATCAGTCTCAGAGAAATGAAAACATGCAAAAGTATATGTACGTGAGAGTGACAGAAGCTGGATTTTATATATACTTATACTGATTTCATCATTATTATCATAAGTATCTTTTTTTTCATTCGTACGTATTCACATATGACATAGCGCACATGTTAGTTCCTTTCTTAGTTGCTGTTCTTGTGTTTTCGTTATTTTCTTTGTCGATCCATGATTAATCGTATCTTTGCCTTTTAATAGCCCAACAAGCTATTAGCGCCAGTACATGACAAACCTACAAACCCTTGGATTTTTCTTTGTCGACCGACATGGGACTTGAACCTGGATCACCTTGCATGTGAGGCAAACACTCTATTAATGTCGCTAAATCCCCCACCCCGTATCTTATCTTGCTATAGATGACACAGTATCTAGAAATCACAAATGCAGCTTAAGCTAACGCTAGTGCCAAATTTAATGTCAGATTCGTGGCCCGAGGGCAATATCAGTGACGGGAGAGCCCCGGTATTCGAACAACGAGTCAATTGATCTACATTCCAGTTATAGGCATCAACGTATCTATTAATTATAATAGCGTATGCTATTGATCTCGCCAGATGGCGAGATAGCCGGGATTCGTTTCCAAATTCGGCTAGCTAGCGCAGTCGTTAGAGATGTGTCCTGGTAAATTTACACTGACTGCTTGCTAACTAGTATAGCAATATAAAGCATTAATGTAATTTGTCAAGGCTTACAACATGTGGTGTTAACTGGGTTTTGAACCCGCGACCTCATGATTAAGAGGCCGCAATGCTGCCATTAGACCACGGAGGCTCTCTGAGTCTCTGTGCAGCTATTAATCCAATATATGCCAGATAGTTCCCGTGTTGGGTCCGGGATATTTGAGAATAGTCCAACCGATAATTGCACATGTTTTGTAAGAGCCGACTAATGCAGATACTGAGGAAGGCAATGGAAGACCACCTCAGAAACCTATATTTTCCTTGAACAAAGGCATCATTTTAGGGGTGGAATAGGGAAAGCCCTTGTGATGAGACGGACTAATTGGGTTTGTCAATAGTGTGCTCATTAAAGAGTAAGATAGTTGATTGTGTGTATGAAATTTTTCCTTGGACCTGCCACGTGGCAGAGAGCTGGATAGATGCCAGATAGCAGGATGAAGGAGCAGCACTTACCATGGTAGCTTTCTTCACTATCTCAGTACCGAATTCAATCTGGGATGCACTGAACGTCATAACTGCCTGTAGGAACATACAGGTCGAGTAACCTATTGCGTGATATACGCTAGTACTAGCATGGACCTCAAACAGAGCCTTCGCCCGATCGAAATGATTGTTCAAGAAAAGATCCATGATGTAAGAAACGTTTCTAAGAGCTTCTGATATGCTCATCGATTCGGAAGATTTGAATCCTGAAGTAGGACCTGAACAAAAGTCTTGCACAGCATCGAAATATTCATCTTCCGAATCAGACGTGTTTTCAACAGAAGCTTTTGTTTCTTTGGTTTCTAAAGAAGCTTTTGTTTCTTTCGTTTCTAAAATAGCTTTTGTTGCTTTGGCTCTAGCAGCCATGTTTCTGATATATCATGTAGAATCAGCAACGATAGTGTCACAAAGCTGGCAGTTCAAATATAGGTTTCACCGAATACGATATCATACACACTTTATTTTTCCAAGCATAGAGTGCAACAGATGAATTTCTCAAATATTTAGTTCCGTACTATAGTCCATGACAAATCTTCTCTTTCACAGCATGGTAGCCTACAGTCTGCCAATAAAATCATTAGGGCAATCAGCATATTATGTTCTGATTCGTCACTGAGAATTAGAGAATTTTTATTCCCTTAATTATTATTTATCATATGTATTATGTAGCCTATAGATGCTTTAATACATGTTTAACTTTCGAACAGATAAAATTATATAAATTGACTTAACTGTGCCATTAGATTTTAAACTGAACGTTTTGCAATAACATAATAACACAAGATATGACAGTGTTTGATTATTGCTGATTTTAATTTAAATATTATAACATTGGTTGATAGATTTCATTGAACTGATCAATTTTAATTATTTGTGCACATCAACCTTATAACAGAGCAGTGGCGTGTATGACGTTCCAGAGACAGTTTCTACGACAAAGTCTCGCATTGAATTAGTCTTTTGTTCAAGGCTAATTAAGCTGTCTACTGTATGGGTGACTGTCCTGTGTGTGGGTCATTGTCTGGCCTACATGTAGGTCTGCAGCAGAGCCGAGACAGAAGAGAAATGCAGAGGAGCAGAGTGGAGACCATTCTCCATTTACATGCCCATTGAATGGTAGGGTGGGTTTGGGGGGCGGAAGCCCTCTGCCCGCCCCCCCCCCCAAGAAAAAAAATCACAATTAATTAATTGTCCTGAAGAAAGCCTTTATCAAAGGCCTTTTCACTAATGTTATTTGATTAGTTATAGTACTTACGAATGCTGTCAAATTTTAAATTACATAAATATTTGTGTCGTACATTATTTTACGTGAGTAAGAATTAAAGAGTTAGTCATTTACAACTTGATAGCATTCGCCGGTTTTCTAAATATTTACCTCCAATGTTTTGATTCTGTGCTTTAAACTTTAAATACCCGAAGGGTGCCATAGTGCGTAGAAAAATTTCATCACGAAAAGCAACAACAATAACGGTTAGCTTTTAGAGTGCCACCGTTATATAAATGCGCGATAGCATAGGATACTTAGTTTAGTGCCAGGATGACAAATATTAATGGCAAAATTGATCATATCTAAATGGAATTTCTGGGTAGCGAGGCGTGCCCCTCAAAACCTCTTCTTACCCCCTCTCTAGAATTTATTTATTTGTTGACATTTTGTAAGCCAGACAGCAATAAAAGGTCATTACTACACGCCAATAAAATGTGCACCCCCTCGTCATAAAATGCCTTGGCCCTCTTCTTTTAGCTTGCACCGCAATTGTGATACCGATTAGTGCTTAACGAATTTTGTAGACGTATAGGTAAATCAGTTAATATCCTATTCATCTGTCTGTCCATCTATCCATCTGTCTATCTGTCTGTCCATCTGTCTATCCATCTGTCCATCATCTGTCTATCCATCTGTCCCAAAGACGGCATACAATAATAAACAAGGAATTTATTATTCTATAATATATATTATACATAATTCCATATTAATCAGTTCTATGAAGCTATCCAATACCTATCAAAGTTTCGTGTTGGATTCGAGAAGCTTGAGATTAGACAAACCGAGAGCTGCACGTATATCGTAGAAGATGATGCAAGATATCGTACTTGATGTTGTGTAATTGTGTTAAATTTGTGAAAACTGGTGACTACAAGTTAGAAATAACTTCCTATGCCAGTGTCATTAAGCTAAGTTAAGATCTAAGCTGTGGTAAAGGCAAATACCAATTGATATAATAAATTGTTTGGCATGGTTACAAAGAATAGAACACAACTCAGGATATGGTGCATATAAAATAATTTACATTTAATTTGACAAGTGACAGACGTACATATCTACAGGGAATCAATTCAATCAATTGTATCTTTGAAGCTGTGGGCATTAAATCATCCCAAGTCTGTCGGCATTAAATCATCCCAAGTCTGTCGGCATTAAATCATCCCAAGTCTGTCGGCATTAAATCATCCCAAGTCTGTCATGTATAATGATGTTTATTGTGTTCAATTGTGTACTACTAAAGTCAAGGTAATTGCACTACTTAGCATACTGTCACATCATATCAAATCAATCAATTAACCAATCAATGAGGATTTAAAGTCCGGTTCCTCACCCGAAGGCGATGTCAGGGAGATCATTAATTAAGTCGACAGCTCTATGAGAATACTAGATGGCATGGGTTCGAGTCCCAGCCGGGTCCGTTTCTGACAGTATCCTTCGATACGGAAGTTTTACCTAGCTTTACAGCTCTAGCCTTACTACATTTGCACAAATATACTGCTAAAATATAGGCTACTTGTTTATTTTGCATAATTTTGAGCCAATTGGCGCATCGGTTTAGACCATTCAGTGTCCTACTCGGGTTCCATAGGTTCACAGTTCGAATCCCAAGGCTCACCCGCCACTGATGTAGCCGTCGGGCCCCGAAACATATCAAATCCATTCGTGAATAATCAATAATGCGTCCTCATTCTCTTAATCTAACTCCAGAATTAATTTGAAGGCGGCAGAAAAGTTTAAATGTTAGTATTTCACGCGTTATAACAAAGTAGACCATACTACATAGATACAAGTTATAATAATCATCAATTTTTCAGAACTCCGTTACAGTAATTTAATAGCATGGTGGTCATGAACAAAATATAATACCAAACATTATATATAGCTTTCACAAGTCATTACAGAATCAATTACCAATAGCAATAATTTAACTTAATATAAGTTAACAATACAATACAACAATACAATATGGGGTCAACGTCCGTTTCATCATCTGACGACGATATCAGGGACATCAATAGGATACTGTAGCTTAAAGTGAAGGCTCCTCGACAATGCAATCAAGTATTTCCTGGGAAACTTTGAAAGAATTAAAATGCACAAATAGGGTGTAAGACACATTTTGGCGCCTAATGAACCCATCTCTAAAGTTTTGAGATCTATTGAAAGATTTTGTTCATGCCTTGGAATAACTTTTAATCGACGGATTTTTAATCGATAATTGATTGTAAAATTAATTAACTATCAATGGCAGATTTATTTCTAATTGGCTAACTGACATTTACAAACTCTAACGAACATTGCTTATAAAAATAATACATTGTCTATAATAGAAAGCCTTATACTGTAGTGTAGAATATCAAATAATGTAGCCACAGTTTAACAATTAGAATCCTAATCTTTACAATACAATACAATATGGTTTAAAGTCCATTTCATCATCTGACGACGATATCAGGGACGTTTCCACAACAACAAATAAATCAGTAAGCGTAAGGATATGTGCGAAAACACTATGAATCGATAATCCTGTGTGTATAACAATAAAGAGATCCCTATATTTATAATGCGCCTTCCTTTGGCAAAATTCCTCTCTTGGAAAAATTCTAAAGTAGCGCTAAATCTATCTATCTATCTATCCAGTGCTCTGCCATGTGGCAGGTCCAAGGCAAAAATTCATACACACAGTCAACGATCTCGCTCTTTAATGAGCATCGACGAACCTAATAAGTCCGCCTCATCACAAAGGCTTTGCTTTTCCACACCAAAAATGATGCCTTTGTTCAACGAAAATATAGGTTTCTGAGGTGATTTTCCATTGCCTTCCTCAGTATCTGCGTTAGTCGGCTCTTACAAAACATGTGCAATTATCGGTTGGACTATTCTCAAATATCCCGGACCCAACACGGGAAAATGGCCAACGAATAAGCAAATAACCTTGCAGCAAAAGGCCACAAGCGTTGTGGCAGCCTTCAATTCTAACAGCTTGCAGGTCTTGAATTTGAGTACGACCAATTGATTGCAACTCAATCATTGACCCCTCATAACTCACGACAAGCCATAGTGACATAAGTCAAATAAAATGAAATACAATGCAATGGGGATTTAATGTCCGGTTCCTCACCCGAAGGCGATGTCAGGGACTCAAGCAGACTATACAACTGCAAGCAGTTCTATACCATCAGAACAAGCAATAACGAAATAGTCAAAATGTACGATAAAGTAAAAGCCTTCAGAGGTTACCACATCCTTATAAGAAAGCATAAAAGCATTTCAGATTGCTGATATCAATACACTTTAATGCTGTATCCTAAGTCAATACAAAATCCTTGACAGACCATTACAATAACCATGACAGACAGCATGATGTTGTAAATTAGGAAAGTATAGATAGCATTGATAGCACAATTCTGTGGTTTCATATGACGCATTTATTCGTTTGTTTACATAAATCCAGCATTTTCATTGGCTTGAACCGCAAATTGTAATAAAAATCATGTAATTATTAACATCGGTTGCAATGTGCATATTCGAAGTCTCAGTATAACATACAATTCTATGATATTTGTTTCATTCTGAGACGCCTAATTTATAAATTAATGTTTAATGAAAAATATTGAAAAATGATAGGCTAAGTATGGGAGGTTTGTTCAGTCATATACAAGTATGGCTGCCAGCCGCTCTCATTGGCTGAGAGCTAGCTTGGCGCGTTAACAGTCCAGGCCGTGCAATCACACTATTCATCAATCAATCAATGAGGATTCAACCTCTGGTTCCTCACCCGAAGGCGATGTCAGGGACGTCATATATATTCATATGGTTATAAATAGCATACAATGGTGAAACTGTGATTAGAATATTGATTTTAGATCAAATGAAATTAGTCATGTCACTCAAGAAACACAGAGAGAAATATAAGAGCCACCAATAAAACAACCAGCATGAAAACCCTCACCATACAATATGAAACTGTACAGATTCGGTGCAATGTAAAATAAAAAAGTTATTATCAATTATTTAATAATAAAGGTTTAAAGTCCGTTTCCTCCTCAGGGATGTGGTATAAAACATCATATAACAGTCATCTTCAATTATTTAAAAAAAAGTAAATCACAAGAATAGCTATAAGATTCGGTGCAATATAACTACTGAATATAACTCATTTGCTACAGTACAATACAGGTTCTACTACAAAGAAGTCTACAATATGAAACAATACAGCCGAAAAGTTATCACGTAGGCCCCAAATATGCAATGATTAAATACCCAGTAATCAGATCAATTGTGTGAGACTTATTTGCGAAATCACCGAGCACATAATTCAAGCCCAAGGCCGAATTTACCATGAAGCACAATCAGCACGTGCTGAGGGCCCCACGGCCAAAGGGGGCCCCCGAGAATTTTTTGAATTTTTTTTTACCTTAAAATAACTTTTTCACAACATGTCTCGCCCGAGTGGGGGGCCCCTTGCATGAGTGTTTCAGGCCGCCGCCCCCCAGGTCTAAATCCGACACTGTTCAAGCCTAACTACTTGTTAAAACAGTCAACATGTTAACATTATCGTTGAAGTTTACAGGAGTCCAACAATATGGTTTGACGATCGTTTCATCATCTGACGATCATATCAGGGACGTCTCCAACATCATATTATTACATACACACAACTATTCCGTTTACAAATGTAAGAGCGCGCCGCTAACATCTTCCATTATAGTTCCAATAAATTGTTATAAATATACAATACACGTACATAATAAGAATAATTTATAGCAGTGATAATAATTAGTATTACAATTAATAAAAGTGCAATAAAATGCCATGCGTTTTAATATCAACAGTTATAGAGTGAGACCAGAAAAATGCGTGTTGAAATGTAGATTAATAGTAGGCTTTAACATTAATAGAAAGATTATTACGAGTTGGTTCAATGAGAAATAAACTCACCGACAGCTGTACGACGTGTACATGTACGTAAGAGGCGATTAATGCAAATAGTACAGAGAAGTTCATCCATGTTAAGATTTCCGCATAATAGTCAATAGATCAATAGTTAAAATCTCACAACAGAAACAGACAGACTGTCACATCGATTGTGGCCTTTGACAGTCTACTACACAATTGTTCAAATTCTGCTAGTGAGACTTTGCTAAGAATGTGTTTAGTAAACTATGTGCAGAGGTTTGGTGGAATAGAAAATAGCATGGTTGTATACAGGGGTGCAACCAAGTCCAAATGTTGGTTGGAACCAAATATATTATATAACATTTATAATAGTACAGAACTGTAGAATAAATTGATGATACAACACCATAAACATGTGCCTGCCTTGCAGAAATCGTCATGCCTAGAAGCTATAATACAGATGACATATTACAAGAAATACAGAGATAAATTATGCCAGCTCAGATAGCGGGATAGGCTCTTTACAAAAAATAACAACATGTCTCAATAAGTTGGGTCCAGGGGTATGGTGCGACGCGTCCCACCCCTCCCACCCGGTGGTTGAGCCACTGACTGTATAATTATGAAGGAAATGTTAACTGGTAACACACTATTCTATGAATCAGATGTATCGTGTGAAATCATAACACAAAATAAAGCAAAACCCATGGGTATACCAGAAATATCCCAAATCTATAATACATTAATATGAATGTCTTAATAATCAGCCTTATTCAAAGATAGTCATACACAAATTCTTTACAATGGGAGAACTCAAGGTATTAAAAATTCATTAAGTCATAATTATCATTAACAAAAATCATTTAGTTTCAAATGTATAGCATTGGAACTAAAACACAAGATCTCTAGGCCAATAGCAATCTACGGTACCGACGTCAATAATTAATCATCAATAACAGTACCAAGCAATCAAGAAAAGTCTGATGTAGCTGTTAAAACTATATGCAAGTACATTGGAACAGTAATACAGAAGTTTTGTGCTAACGAAGACACATTACAGAAGTGCTATATCACTTCAATATCACTTTAAAATGAAAACACATTACAGAAGTGCTATATCACAACATAAATACAAGGAATCGGAACAAAATTCGCCCGCAGGTTGATAAACAACAAAGTCTACCTAACACACACACACACACAAACATTCAAATCTGTGTACTGTACAACAGTGTACATACTCAAAGGCTGAGGCCAAATTAACGTCAGTTACATTGTACAATATAGCACAACCATAAACAGTTTAATTACACATACAGCGCACAATTGCACCTACACTTTGAACATTGAACTGCAGTATTATTAAGTACTCTGCATTACGTGCGATTGCTGACACTTTACATTACAATACTAATAAACAGTAAATGAAAATTAATGAGACAAATTGTACACAAATGGTCACATAGTGCAAAAGCAGTTTAAAGTCAGTTTCCCCTTCAGAGGATGATGTTAGAGATGGGCTCAGCTGAGAGGCATCCCGAGGCATTCTGCTCCAGAGGCAGGTATGCTACCGACATTGTATCAGAGCCCATAGCTAAGACGAGCCAATCGCTCAAGTAAAAGTTAGTAGCATAACTCCAGAAAGAACGTTACAAATTACAACAAGCATACATGTGAAGTACAAAATTTATTATAGTAATGGTAAAAGCGGTTACGGTCGTTTGCCAAATTAGTTACCGAATGAAGTCGCGGAGCTGACCCCGATGCTAAGAGATTGCAGAACACGTGTAACATAGTCGTTAATGTGAGGTGAGGTCGCTAGCCTCGCTCTATACAATCCAATTTGATAGTTGGATCACATACGCCATGTCTGTGGTAAGTTATAATGGTGTGAAGACTAAACAAAAAAGGCATAATAAGTTTCTCATTGATTAATTGTTCAAGTGTTTTAGGATACCGTATACTAACATTGAAAACAGTTAAGTCTGTCAGCAAAAGCTTAATTTACTAATAAAAAACTGTATAGAACTTAGTTAATTACAGCTATGAACATAAGAAATGACAGGTCTAAAATAGTTTGCCTAAAATTAGCATAAGATTAAACCTGAGGTAATCTAAAATAGCATCCTTAAATTTTAAATTCCAAGTTAAATATTTGAAATTAATGACACAGTATGCAAAAAATTTAGTAGCTACCATTGATATGAAAAAACAAATTGGAAATTGCAATTTGTATATACCAAAGTCACATAATAACACAATGAAAGTCATAAGAAACTCGTTACATATGAATGCACTAAAATATCAATTAAGCATACAAGGATAAACATAAAAACACATTTATTAAAAAGTCGACTGATTTATTTATGCAGCAAGATGTAATTAAGTGCTCTATATTTAACTATCAACTATAAAATAATTGCATTATTGAAAGTTCGAATCCTAGGGCTCACCCGTAACTGATGTCGCTGTTAGGCCGCGAAACTGACGTTAAATTTGGGTTTAACCTTAAGCCTTATAGGTCGTATTCCTGGGAATTTGACAAACCCTGTGCTATTTGATTTAAACAGACTATACAATATCCATACAATAAATGCTTGCAAGCAAAAAACATAAATGCTGCATGCTTAAATATCGTTAACATTTATCAAATTAAACCAATATCAATGGGCTACACCCTGCTGCAGTATTTAACCTTGACTTTGGTACATAATATCACGAATAGCCTTGGAACTTTTGACATTACATTTAATCATTTTGCATAAACTCATAAAGTCGAGAATTTATGATGTTTTGAAATTCATATCTTTTATATCATTGATGTAGGCCTGTGTCATTTCAATTACTACCTTTTTCTTATCACTCTTTTGAAGTTAAATCTCCTGATTGTGACTTCCTTAATACTGCTTCTTCATTTCTCGAGACAGTTAAATTAAAACTTCAGATTTGCAACTTTCCAAGAATAGGCAGAAGAACTAGGTTATACATGGCACACACTAGACCTGCAAGCTGAAAGCTTGTGCTCTGGCCTGTGTGTACCATGGTCATGAGGAGCGGCCTCAGAGACACAGACGTTAATCATCTCGTTTTGACGCACCGTCTATAAACCTTATACACTTATCATATATGCAGCTTTGCTCTACAGCGATCTCTCTCTTCAGGTACCATGTCCATTAAGGACGTAGGCGATCATGGCTCTCCAACTTCGTCGATCTTTTGTAGTGCGCAATATGTTTATCACTGTTATATTCTTCATTTCTTCCTCAGGTAACTGATTTCTGATTTTTAATTTTAGGTAGTGAATCTATCATATTATATTACCAGGGCTGCTCGGCGGATGTCCAGGGCTACGTGGAGCGAAGATGTTCAGGGAAGGGATCCTGTCAGCTGAGCCTACCGGATCAGCACCTCGACCATGTCCCTAGGCCTTGCCCTGGAGACCTCAAAGCTTATCTGGAGCTCACCTACCACTGCCAAAAAGGTTTCTTAAAAACTATTTCTAAAATCTGTGTTTATGAAGTCTGTTTTTGTTATCACTCGGACTATGCCAGAGTCGGGACCTGTTATGGTAGATTACAATTAACATTAACTTTAACAAAGAGTTAGTATTCTACTTAAAATAAAAAGTTGATAATCATTAGTTCGTTGTTTTGTAATCTACAATCAATTATGCAGGACATAGCGCCAACACATTACACTGTTAAACCTAACTAGGGCCCACAAATTAGATACCAAATTACATCAAATCATAGTTAGAATATCTCTCTCTTCAGGTACCATGTCCATTAAGGACGTAGGCGATCATGGCTCTCCAACTTTGTTGATCTTTTGTAGTGAGCAATATGTTTATCACTGTTATATTCTTCATTTCTTCTTCAGATAACTGATTTCGCATCCAGTTGCATAGACTATCCATATATGTTTGCCGTGGTCTACCTCTACTTCTTGTTCCTTGAATTTTTCCATTGAGTATCAAATCTTCCATCCC
>JAQFZF010000193.1:0-20465 GCA_034695365.1 Enchytraeus norvegicus
ACAGCATAATTATACGGTAACAGTAGGCATAATGAGCATAATGTTATGCTGTTCTCTCCATATTGGGAACCAAGACTATACTAGGTGCCATGCACAAAACGTAATAACTCCGTGATTATGCGTTCAATTCACTTGGAATTTTCAATATGTATTACAAATGGGACCCTGGTTATGCGTGCCAAATATCAAAGAAAACGTAGCATTACTTGGGTAGGAAATCTAGAACATATAGCGCTCTCGGTAGCTATGGGACAGGGTGTATATATGAACGTTTAATAGAGCGCTCTCTATTACAATCATTTGCACAATATTGCCCAAAAATATTATCGTTATGTATACAGTATACTGTAGCCTATAATGTCTCTGCATATAATGCAGGTGTAATCTGATGGTATGAAACTGCTTGTATCGGGTATCGGCATATTCCTCTTGGAGCGTCCCTGATATTTCATTCGGGTGCGTAACCGGACTTTAAATCTTCGTTGATTGATTGATTGATTCTCTCGGGTGTGATTGCGTGTGATGACGGACGAGGTCTGTTGTGAAAACAATGCTATAACCGGGAAATTGATGTTATCAAGAGAGGAGGGAGTAAAATTTTGGATATGATAGTTCTAGATATTACCATGGATGAAAAGTTGAATTGTATTTGGCTATGTGCTTGGTTTGTAGAATGTTTTTTCCTTGATACTGTCAACTCTGTCGCGGTATTTGCTGTGCCACTTTGCCACAAAGGTCATTAGTTTTAATAATTTATTTTTTCCTATAAGTGTGACAAGTCAAGCCTTGACTTTTACTGTTTTACCCATTTCAATCATGATATAATTGAGAATGAAAATGTCTGGTCAATTATCGCCATCGGCTTTGCGCAGTACACTAATGTCATGATTTCATGGAAGACAATATCCAATATACCAGAGGTGCACAAACCGCGGCCCGCGGGCCGCATGCGGCCCGCCGAGCGTTTCCGTGCGGCCCCCGAGGGCTGGCGTGAAAAATATGATTTTTTGTGGCATATATTTATAGTGTCAAAATAACAAATATTTTAGAAAATTTATAATATTTCGTGGTACGGATGGGCTCCCCCCAAATGTTATACTTCTTCTTGGCTATTTAATGCGATAATGCAAATAAAAAATAAGAAAGAAAAAGGTCATTCTTGGCCCCTCCCTCGAAGAAATGCTGGACCCGCCTCTGCATGCCTCGCAAAAAATATAGTGCGGCCCGCGACCACTTTACCAAATGTTATGCGGTCCTTCGGCTCATCGAGGTTGTGCTCCACTGAAATATATCCATCTCGCATGTGCCAGATCTCTATAGGCCTACGTTTTTCGGAGCTACGTATCGTTGTCAGGAGGCATACATAATGTAATTATGATGAATTATACAAATGCCATAGCGGGTCACTATATTGCCCTATGTCATATATTTATACACATATCATTATATTTATCACTTTCATATTTTGTTTACTTTTTAGGGTTTGAATTTGAGTCGGGGTTGGGATTTCGACAAAATTATAAGATGTGTATAAATATATTACATAGGGCAATTTCGCGTGCCGTTCAGTGTATTTAGAAATCGTAGGCCTACTTGTTGTCAGTGTGCTATAGATCAAATCATATCAAATCATAAACGGTTTAACGTCCGGTTCATCATCTGACGACGATATCTGGGATGTGGGATCAGTCAGAGCCTGGTAGCAATCTATGTTGGAACACCAGCTCTCTCACTCGATTGCACTTTAATAAATGTAGGCTACTGTTGTCATCAGCTGATCGAAGTATTCTAGTCGAAGCTTGCCAACAATGAGCGTCTTTCTTGCAGAACGTGATTTCTCTGTCTACTACCCGCATCACGGACTGATTAAGCCACAATTATTGTAATAACTGTAATTATTATAAATTAATCGGTTCGTATGAAAGTGAAATTTCACTTGTTCTGTGACTTCCTAGTCAAATTCCTATGGGAATTTTGCTGACGATATAAATGATTTAGTTCTTAGATGCGTCAATAATAAAGCTTCTATGATTTGATATTATTCGACCAAACATATATTTCAATGCTATTTAATACTTACGTCAACGCCCATCATAAAACTTCGGCATAGAAATTTAACCAGTAAGAATATCGCTTATTCTCAATTCTATTAAAAACTGTACGCTAAATTTACTTTGTATTTAAAGATAGCCTATGGTCCCATGAGTAAACTTATTAATAGACCGTGAATAATTCATTTATGACAGTCAATGCACGAAATATGTGTTAAAGGGCTGATAATAAAATGCAAAGTATAAGAATTTATTGCTGTAGTGCACGATAACTTGATTGTTGAGCTAAATATAGCGCAATAAAATTAGTCATACTTCTAGAGGTTTTAGTCTATAAGCTCATTTATAATTATAAGACCCATTCGGAGAATCACTTAGTGAATAAATGTATCAGCTTACACAGAATTCTTACTGTTTTAAATATTATATGACTCCTTGGTGCCACGTTTTACTCATTTACAATACAATAAATTTAATACTATCATACTCTATTATTAGTTATCAGATAAGTGATATTATATACTTAAATAATAATGTTTCAAATTTCATACATAGTTGTAAAATATGATATTTAGGAATTTGAATAGCTAACGTTTTCTTAGACTAAGCATTACTTTATCGGATAGAAAACTCATATCACTTCAGAATGATTCATTTTTCAGTCAATTAATTAATCACAAACTTTTATATAGCGATTATACATTGACCAAATTTTAAAACTTTCTGGAAAAATTAAAAATTAGAAATTTTCTGGAGATTTATTTTAAGTACTATATTTTATCTATACTTCTTTTTAAAACACAATAAATCTATTTTATCATATTTTTTAGCCCAGGGTCGTTTACCACCCAGGGCAATTTAAAAAAACCAATAACAATAATACAGCATTTTCTGTAGTGTTGCAAAATGCAAAACATAGAGCTA
Source organism: Enchytraeus norvegicus (assembly GCA_034695365.1). Lineage (NCBI taxonomy): Eukaryota > Metazoa > Annelida > Clitellata > Enchytraeida > Enchytraeidae > Enchytraeus > Enchytraeus norvegicus. The sequence continues at coordinate 2,976 of JAQFZF010000193.1, forward strand.
TAGCACTCTACGTCGTCAGTTATAGAACAAATCAGCGAGTTTTCAATTAAATTTAAGAAACAATGTTCATTTTTGCGACGATCTGGTTCGAGTTCCGAGCTGTTGGACCTCACACGGCAAAGGATAGTTGACCATGATGTGTTTTAAACATGTAAACGCAATCAGCTGTGATACTAACCGCTTCTCGAATTCATCCAGAAAGTTTGGTAATGACATTTTACATCCAGACGGCGCAGTCTTCAGAAGGTCCTTCACTTCGCTTCTAAATAAAATACATTAAAAATTACAACAAAGCTCATCTAATAATTTACATTAATAATTATAATCATGACATAAAGTAAAAGTCTCTTAATTCTAAAGGGTGCACTGAAAACAATACTAATTAGTACAAATATAACAATAGTAATTAATACACAGTTTGAAATAAAAAATAATTGAATGAGTGATACAGTAATTGGATTACTGTCAATAAATATTTTATATCAATATCATAATGTCAATTGATCAATGTCCAATAATATTACTAAATATTGCAATTTAACAATCATTATTATTAAATACTCTTAATGATTACTTATTAGTTATAAAATTGTAAATAATTTATAAAATCCTTTTCAACATCAATATTATTATTACAAACTTGATAGTATCCACACTGCGATGCTCTTCAACGAGCGACACATGAATCCTCTTGTAGCCGATCTTCTTGCGGTGGAAGTGCGACAGAGCATAGCGTGCGTTTTCTTTGGTCTGAACTCGCACGAATGCAATGCTCGTGTTGTCTGCCTGCATCCGCACCTGAACTGACAACAGCTGCACACAGACAGAACAATATGGGTTTAACGTCCGTTTCATCGTCTGAAGACGATATCAGGGACGTCGAACAACAATGAATTATTATAAATTGAACACATTATAACTTAGACATATCAAATCATACACAAATATGCTCCATGAAGAGGCTCAGCCATTTGATTGGTAAACAGGATACCTTCAGGCCATGCCACGGACATTTATACCAGTTTTATCTTCTCGCATAAATAAGCAGCACAATATTTCACTTACTGGCAATGTATTACTTCTGCACCAATCCAACGAACTCTGTCTGAATTAATTAGATTTTAAAAAAAAATAATTGCATATATGCAACACAGTTTCAACACCACGACCACACGTGAATCTCAGAGTTCATCCTGTAATGAAGAATTTAGTTTACCATACGAGAGAAATTGCCACATAACACAAGGGGTCAAAGGAAGCGTCACACCCCTTTCACTAACTGACCTAAACTCCTACAGACACGCCGAGGATCCCATATGCATAGTGCATATAGGATCTGCATGCACTATCTGCTTCGTTACAGAGAAATTATAAGCAAACTTCAGAGCAATTCCTTGCCGACAGAGATTTAGTGAAGTGGTTAGCATGCTTGACTCGGGATTGAGTGACGGTTCGAGGCGTGGGAACGATCCCAGCTCAGCCAACAAAATATCCCTGGCACCTATGGGCACGGGTGCGTATTGGTACCTGGAAAATTGAAAGCTAATCGTGTAGCTTCGCTGGTCCCTTGAAGCACCAACAAAAGGCAAAGATACGATTAGTCATGGACTGATTAAATAACAAAGAACACAAAAACAGCAACTAAGCCAGGAAACTAGCACGTGCGGTCTGTCATATATGCGAAAATAGACGAATAAGAAAAAAAATCCTAATAAAAGCAACACTGACTTATTTTACAACCCATTAAGATCTCCAAATTGAATTTAACTTAAAATAGACAAATCAAGAAATTGAGATTTAAAAGTCTGATTCATCATTTCATGATGACATCAAAATGCTAGAATAGAATATTACAATCTCATACAAGTACCTAAGTAGCTTATAACAAAAATAAAGCAAAGAGCTATTTAAACTTGTACATAACATGAGCTAAAGCCATACCTGCACATGCTGCTGGAATTCATTGGTCAATATTTTCTTCCACTCATTGGTGCTGATATTATAGTCGAGGTTAGAAACAATCAACTCCACCCCGCCCTGTGGTGAATCTCTCTTACTCTCCTCTGAGGCTCCTCCAACAGACCTAGAGGATGGATGACCCTTCCTGCCACTGATGACCCTCACATCTGGAACACTCTCTTCCTCCTCCAGAAGTCTTCCTGTGATCAGCTTTGAGCTGCTACCATCAGAAGAGAACAGTGGTCTGGGGTGGAGGTGGTTCCTCCCCTCTATACCGCTTGGGGGGCGATGGGCCCCGGGGGTACGACGAAATCCTGACCCCCCGTACGTGCGCGATACATCAAGCGACTGATTGGGGGGCGTGGCCCAACAACTGTTGTCAACGTACCCAGATACAGAGTACCGCGGCACGGGTATACAGTGAGACGTATCGTGGTAGTCAGTCCCGCGGTGGTGCGGCTGATAATACATCGATACAGAGTCGCCATCTGTGGGTAAGACTTGTCGTAAGTCAGAATGGATGAGGCTGGACGAGGAGGAATGGTTCCTAGACCTCATACCATGAGCTGGTAACTCATACTGATTGTGATACATTGAAGGATTGATCTCAGACTCTCCAATGTTTGACGTTTCGCTATCAGGATATCGCTCTACTGCGCCAGATTCTGAACAAAGCTTCCGACACAAATCAGCAAATGGTGAAACAGCGTCACGCGTTGAAGCGTTATTACTTTTGAGTGAATTTTTATTGTCACCGAGAGGTCCACTTGAAACAGAAATGATGGCAGGATCGTCAAATACCACCGTAGGTTTGCTTTGAATGAATTTTATGGTATCCAATAGCGGTTCTGAATTGTCTCTAGATTGGTCGTTCTCCTCTGTACTGCTGTTAGAGGAAGAATTCTGAAAACTTCGGAAGTTACTCTTAGGTTCGCCACTATCTTCTTTTACTGAACAAATTAAAGTTTTCTTTTTGGCATTAGACGTACTTCCTTTAGCACAACTGGCGTTTGCATTAATTAATGTCCTCAGAATTTCACTGTTCACATTAACCAACGAAAGTCTCGTAGTTAGACCGTTAACTCCTACCTTGCTGCAAGGAATGGGAACCTGGTGACTTGATCCTACAGAGGAATTAGAGGAATGTGTAGACGATGTTAGCGTTTGAGCAGTAGTGTAGATAACAGAAGTCGAAGTTGAGGAGGTTGATTGTAATATATTGCAGCTCTGTGCTTGTCTCAGACTGTCAGTAGTTGAACTCGAGAACTGAGGTTTTGCAGATGCTACAGCAAATCAATAAGACAATTATTAACAAATGCACTGACAATTGAAACGACTAAGAAGTAAATTTTAGCATGTCTTTAAGCTCGCTAAATAAAGTAAATTCAACAGAAGCCAATCTACATGCCACATCTTAATATTAACTCCTAATAGTAATTTCAATAAATAATACGGTAATTAAATAATTGACTAATAAAAAATTATCAGGATGTGATCATAATATGAATATATATTTAGTCTACTGGAAAAACCTTTGATTTCAAAATTTGTTAACAAACAATTCAGTTGACATGTGCGTATGCAATGTGTAAATATATCGCTATTAGGTTTATTTCATAATCAACACAGACTCAACAAAGAATTATGCCTATCAACGAGAGAAAATGATGGCTTCTGATGTTATTTCTCATTGCTTTCCTCATCTGCATTAGCTGACTATTACAAAACATGGGAAGTTATTATTTTATTTTCCGGAAACATGACTAAGAGTAAAACAATTCTTACACAATTAATTCATCATCACTACTAGATTCACTATATACTATACCTGTTTGTATAGCATTCAAACCGAGCTTAGCCAATATTCCATTCGGAAACTTGAAGAATGGATGCTTTGAACAAGACAAATTCAAGACTGGCTGTCCATCTGATGTAGGAGCTTCTAAATTTTTCAATTTAATCTCATTAACGTGGGCCTTATTATCGTTTCTACTGCTAAATTCCTTCATAAGTGGCATCAGAGCAGGTGGAAAATTTCCAGTTTCACTCCTACTGGGTCGAATTTCATCATCATCATCCAATTCAGTCACAGATTCTATTATTATACCTTCGTCATCGTTGAACGCACCTACAAATGCATCAGCATAGTCGCAACCAGCAACATAATCTTTATCTAACAGCTGATTATTATCGCTTTTTTCTGCATCATCAGAGAGATCATTTGGGCTGCCAGAATTTATTTCATCATCGTTGACATTATCATCATTATCACTAGCATCATCATCAGCATCATGTTCCAAACTGTCGTAATCAGCGTCTTTAGTCAGGCCTGATGATGTCTCCACGTAATAGTCATCGTTATAACCATTTACATCTTTCTCTTCACATTCTGCGTCGTCAGTTTTACATGATTTCAATGTTCTTGTTCCTTTTTCACTTGAAATGGTGGATGCGACTGGTTTACAAGTTATATTGATAGTTGGACAACCAATCGGTTCATCTTCTACATCATCAGGAATTCTACAGGCTGGAATGAATGATGGAACATAACTGTAATCATCTGCCTCTATCGTATCTGCATATGCTTTCTGATAACTGTCAACGTTGTACAATAGAGGAAACAATTCTCGACTGTGATCTACAACTTCATTCTGCAAATAATTATTAGCACCATAGGCATGTTGCTTCCACAGTGATCTTTGATTCTCATGTTGATAACCCGTGCCAAACTGCTCGAAATCTTTCTTCCACGGTGACATGGCATTTTCGGCTCGGTCTACTGTCAGATGTTCAAAGTCGTTGGGACAGTCTGAGGAGAATCTCACAGAGATCCTGTGCCCATACACGTACTCGCCCTGCATGCGCTGCCTGGCCCTAGAACACACAAATATTTACCACATCCAAACTATATCTGCAAGTATAAACACAATAAAACAATAAACTTACCAAAAGAATTCAACAGCTCAACTTCACTCTGTAGATTTCATCAATTGTCGGCAACTGAAGGTGATCATCGTTGTAATTAATGAGACAAGTATATCTAGAGCAAAGAGAACTGAAATTTGTCTTCGTTACCTTGAAAGAAAATAGCTGAAAACATGTGCATTTTTAATTTAAAAAGACATAGTTTCTTTTTAAGAAATTTTGAAAAGTAAGCTGGCATGATTGTATTGCTAGTGCCAAATTGTTGGGGAACAAAGATTTCAATAATCAACTCTATCTTTGGATAATTTTAAAGGAAAGATAATTGAAGACAATATGTGTTTGTATTATTTGTATGCATCCTCTTTCATATTTAATACCTTGCATATCTAGTACTGTGCTCTAGTACTGTCAGGTCCAATTCCTTAACAACACTCTATCATCGGCTTTTCTTTTCATTGTTCAGCTTTCCTTTAAATCTTCTTACACTCATAAAAGGATTCTTTTCCGCCCCTTTTCCATCCAAACCTTCTTTAACTTTCCTTCCGATGACGCATTAACACCACACTGCATATTGCAGTTTTAGTATTTTTAAATAAGGCATTATTATACATTTTGCGTGCATTGCAAGCCCAGATAGAAATTACTGCCCATTATATGTTGTTAAATGTTAACGTTTCTCAAACAATTTAGCAGCTATGTCTAAATATTATATTATAATCTAAACTACGAAGCTTAGATTTGCCTGATTACAATCAGTCAGCGGCATATTAAAGGGAAGGATTTATCAATTTATAGTTAAGTAATTTTTTAGAACTCTTTCAATTTTAATAAATTGAAAATATACTGCTCTTCTACTGACTGCACAAAAATTCATTATAATTCTCTAAGTACTAGATTCAAAAATATTCAGAGTCGTCTATGTTATTATTTTTAGATATAATTCTTCTGTATAAAGCTCAATTATCTCATAACATAAGTGCACTCATTTTTAAACGGTGACTGCTTTCCATCCTTTCCATCGTCCAAACTCAGTCTCAAACTAAGTTACCAGAACTATGCAAGATACAGTAACGCCAGTCAAAACTGTAGGCTATATTACTATTAATTTTTTTAAATTTAATTACTTCTAGTATCTACCATTCTTTAGACATTAAATGTTGCTGCTAGTTACTCTACTTATATTTATAGGTTGACTACGACTGCACTACTTGATGTTATTATGTCGAGCGTTAATGTTATGATACAATGTAATGACAGTGGGTGGAACGCCCAGGTTGAGTGATAGAACGTTACAGCTCGACGACTTGTAACCCACTGTTCAACAGTCATTCTCCTTCAACGAAATAACATATTATAATGTATAGCTTCAGACGAGAATATAACGACTGCTGCGATAAACTACACTTACATTTACTAAACATCCATGCATACCAAGTTTAACACAGTGTGAGCATGTGCGTGTTTGCGTAAGTGTATCTGTCGGTGTATTTGCGACACACAAGACTTGTGCGTGCGTACAAGTGTGTGTGTTGTCTCTCTCTCTCTCCCTCTCCCTCTGTCTGTCTCTCTCTCTCTCTGAGCTTGCGAGTGTAGGCTTATCTGTGTGTCAGTGTATAATATGTGCGTCTTGTGTGTATGTGCACGCCTAAATAAGATGTTAATGTTAATTGCAGCTAGAGCTGTATTTCTTAGCAATTTGTGTCAGCATATGCTATAACGGTAAACTTGATGATCGATAGAATGTAGGTCCCTAATGATTCACGTCGCTTGGTTTAACGTATATTTCCTCACCCCACGATGATATTAGAGAGGAACTCGGCCTGGAATCAAACCCGCGGCCACCTGATCCTGAGACAAGAATGCTTCCGACTCGGTTAACCAACCGGAGCAACCAACATGTTAGCCTTCTTCTAAGTCCAAGCAACAGCAGTCATTATAATCTCACATAGTAGGCCTACAATCTGTCATACATTATAATTCTTGTCTTACACTCTCAGAAGATACTAGACTGATAAATATAAATCATAATAACGACAGCTAAAGCAGATCTTAAATCGGCTATACAGCCTGAAATCACCGTCAGCGACAGGTCAAGTCGTAACTCAAACCACTATATTCCAAAAAATATCTGTCTTGTTAACCATAATTAAATAATGGTCTTGCTAACAGTATCCCCAGTACCTCAATTACTAGAGAGACCACTTAAACTGTATTTACTGAAAAGGGTTTTAATGATAATTATATTATAATTAATTTTATAAACATGTGAGAGTCTAGAACACACATAAATTTAAATATCATTTACATCCAATGGCATGCCAAAACATGTAGACCTGCACTTGCATGTTAATAGATCTATATACAAATTTCCACTAAATCAATTATACTCCAGCTAATTAGTTCAAAGATGAATTATCAACTGCAGTGCATTGGCCGAACCTCCTCTACTCTCATACATGTAAGACTTGATGGAATAAACTTCTGCACACAGTTCTCACTTTCACTCCCTCCTAAAGTTAATTTCTTTTACTTTCAATATTTTATTTTTATTCGTTGTTATCATCTCTACAAGTAGGAAACCTGATCAATAAATCTACTGATACACTGATAACCCCAATACTCAAAGTCACTGTATAAAAGTTATCTGAGCATAAAAATCTAAATTCCATCTAAATTTTAACAATTATTCTTTGGTTGTTGAGTTTTTGACCATCCAGACCCCAAATCTGAAGCTACCAAAGGGACAACAAGACTGACGGGGTGCCCCCCCCCCCTCCTTTCATTCGAGCAATGGTTTACCAAGTCAATACTTGTTTCGCTCATTGATGACTAAATTTAGCTCATAAATGAATATTATTGTAATAGTTCAAAGCCTCGGACCTTCATCCCTGGACACGCGATCCACTCAAGGTTATAACAATAATTGAAAGTTTGTACTCAACCCATGTGTAGGATACACTAATGTGAAAAAAATCTTATAATATCTAATTTAGATATAGCCTAACATATCAAGTAATTATAGTACTTTCAAATATTAAATTAAAATTTGGTAATTCTATGTACCAGTCTGTAAGAAATGATATATATATATAATATGAGATATGATATATATATATATAAGATAGATATATATATATATATAAATTATCATATATAAAACATAGCGGAGAAGAGGAAGACCAAGAATAAGGTGGTTGGATGAGATTGTAATATTAATAGGGAAGAAGTTGCAAGATTTCATCTCACAGACGACAGTGGAGGTGTTTTGCTACTACAGCCTGCAGAGGTTGAATTTAAACCGGACAGCTCCAGTAAGCCAGTAATTCACTTTAAATTGTTATTAATAAAAATTGAACTATAATTTACTAACCCAGGATTTATTATTTATTTTGGTTTGTACAATTTGATATCCTTTATAAATTCATTTATACTGATTCTATAGCAAAGTATATTACATTATTACATACCCTAGATAAAGTACAATAATAATTGAGAGCAAGGAGAATTGATGACAGGGCATAGGTTGGTGGCTACAGTGCTACACTTTGCTAAAGAACAATTAGCAATAAATAGCATTACGGACAATGAACTGCTGGTACTAACAGTCAATCATAGCAGATTAGTTTAATCTACAGCCTCTAGCCAACAGATTTCTAATTACAGCACTGATTAGTGCACACCTGTCTGAAATGTGATACTATTGTGCAAGTAGGCCTAAATTTTAATTTTGTGTATTTTATTTATAAAATAAAATAAATCATAAATTAAACTACAGGCGGCTACAGTTGCAAGTCATAATTCTACTACAACACAAGCTCATGAAGTCTAGCGAACAGCGGTAGCAATTACTAGGTAAGAATTAAAACTTTTCTCATCAATCTTACTTGTCATATGTTAGTGGGCTCACTTAAATAGATTATACATGTATAGCTATCTATTAGCTAAAGATACTTAAATCTGATACATGTACTCGTATATACGACGTATATATGTGTAAAGATAAAGCTGTGTTTAGCGTCTGTTTCAGTATCAAAGGCTACTGTCAGGGACGGATCCGGCTGGGACTCGAACCCGTGGTATCCTGCTTGTCAAGGAAGCTTGCAACCGACCAGGCCATACATTGTATACAATCAGGACAAAGTCGTGTACAGAGAAAATAGATAGATGGATAACAGAGAGGTGTATTGATCGATATGCATACATGTATGGCCTGAAGATATATTGAATATTGCATAAATGTTTATTGGTTTAAATTACTGTCAGTTTCAACGTTCAAGGATGATATCATTAATGACTATTATATATTACAGACACAACTATACATACACACATATAGACAGTTAGAGCGACTGGTAGTATCAACACTATTTACGAAATCAATCAATCAATCAATTGTTCAAGGATGATATCAGTAATGACTCATATATTACATACACAACTATACATACACACATATAGACAGAGCGACTGGTAGAATCAACACTATTTACGAAATTAATCAATCAATCAATCAATGCAAAATCTAACATCCGTTTCATCATCTGACGATGACATCAGGGACGTCTCCAATAACATTAAGCTACCAGCTTTTCTATCCAAACAACACTAGGAAACAAAACTGCTGCAAGAGAAAGGAATGGTGAAAGTCCATAATTATTGCCAATAAGATAATGACATTTAAATTAAGAAATATAATGGCAATGACATGTCTCTAATCATGGATAGCTCAAAAAAATAAATAAAATACCAGAAACAGCAACTAGGAGAGAAAACTGGCATGTGCGTTCTGTCATACGTGAGAACATATGAATAGAAAAAATAACGAAGAAACAAATGAATTTTGAGCAAACTGCAAAAACAAATTTAATTGGTGCTCCAATTCGAAAGGTTTGTGGCACAAGTTTCTACAAGTAGTCTACTATATCACACATTAATGATCACACTCTCGTCGATCTTTGGGCTGAGCAGTGAGCATGCTCCCGATCGACTCAATGTTTGACTCCGTAACAAAACATAACATTACGATAAATGTTAGCCGGCCTTCAAACAACAGAAAAATTGGAGACCTGAGGTGGTTTATCATTGTCTTTTCAATATCATTAATAGAAATCCTTAACGAACGAGTGCAGCCATCAATGAGATGAATCGGATGTTTAACGTTAACCTATAGATATTGTGTTGGATCCGGGAAGCTTGAGAATAGACCAACTGAAAACTGCACAAGTTTCGTAAAAGCCGACTAATGCAGATATTTTCATACTGAGGAAGGCAACGGGAAACCACCTCGGAAGTCAGAATATATATTTCCAAGAAAAAACGATTGCATTTTGGGTGTTGTAAAGGCATCCATGGCCTTTTTGATGGATAGACTTAAAATGATCGATGGGTGCTCATTAGTGAGCGTGATAGCAGACTGCGTTTCACAATATGTAACTTGGACCTGCCAATTGGCAGTGCACTAGAGAGAGAGAGAGAGAGATATTATATTTCATTGTGTCTGCCATATCTCATCATAGATAAAAATATAGGTCTAACAATGCAAAAATAATAAAAACTCTAGTCTTGCAGCATCCTTGAATTGTATTATTCGAGGTCACTCACTATTTGATACATGTATTGTACAGCTAGCTAAAGCTAGCCAATTGAATTCATCAAAGCAATTTTACGCCAAAAGTATTAAAGTGTTCAGTAGAGCTGTAAAGAATATAGTGCAATATATAAATCAAACTAAATACATCGAATTATATATTAGAACATATTATACAATTCTATTAGTATGTTAATACATACCTGTCAGTAGCCACTCTATTGGGAAATATGATGCAGGCCATTCCATCACGAACATTAACAATTCTCCCGCCACAATTAGCCGCTAGAGACTCCAGCCTTTGACAGATTTGATGTTTTCTCAGGGGAAGGTTGGACACAATCAGGCAGTGCTGACGCAGATCCGACTGTTAATATAACAATAAAGATAAATGATGAGTTAACGGAAATTTTAAATATGCAATCTCATACTTTATAGACTAAAGTGCTGCAAACTGGGCTATCCAATCAAACAGCAAATAAAATAGAAGAGATGATGGCAGTCAAAGTATTGTTTTGAAATCTCATATTAATAACATCCATCTATAATTATCATCTACATCAAATGTAAAGACATCATTTTGTATATTGTGGATGAATGGACAAGTACGTTATAATCGGATCAACAAGTAGGATTGTTCCGCATTGGGTGCTTTCACTGATGATCAAATAATGACTTTGCGATTTTGTTCCTTGGACTGGCCTTATGATAGTTAATCAGCGAAAGAAAGAGAATATATTATTCAAATATTCATTCTTTTATACATAATGTATCTAATAATTTAGAAATCTAATAAAGATATTTGTTGCGTCAAGCAAAATCATTAACAAGATATGTACATTTATTAATTTGCGTTTAAATTGCAAAATTCTAGGTGAGCTGCATGTAGTAGCGATTGATTGATTGATTGATTTATTGATTGATATTGATACTTACCTGTGATATAGGTTAATGCTCTAGATTTATTGTGAGCTAACTGTAGCAGTGATTGATTGATTGATATAGATGTTTACCTGTGTTACCGTATAGATTTAACCTATAACACAGATCCTTGGTGAGCTGCCAGTAGCAATGATTGATTGATATACAGATGTGTACCTGTGTTATAGGTTTACGTGGCAGGTCCTGTGTGAGATAACTGCAGCATTGATTGAGTGATTGATTGATTGATAGAGATGTTTACCTGTGTTATAGGTTTATGTGGGAGATCTCGTGTGAGCTGTCTGTAGCAATGATGCTCATGAGCGATAGAGAGCAGCACGTAGGAGGCAGAGCGAGGGTGGATGACGATTATATACATGTGATTACGATACCTCAGGTCCGTCAACTCTGGTGCAAAGTTCACGTCGCCTGTAAGTGCAATGATAATAATAATAATAATAATAATAAAGGTTTAACGTTCGTTTTCTCATTCTGTCAGTGTAATAAATAAAGTAATAACTAGCTAATAAACTAGCTACATTAGCTTTAGAGGTCGACCGAATCTATTTTTCGTTTTCGGTACCGAAAAAGCCGAAAATCTATTTTTCGGCCGAAAAAAATAATTCCTTTTTGGTTTTTTTTATATTTTGGCCAAATTTTTTTTTACCTTTTTCGGGTTTTTTATTTTCGACCGAAAAAAAACCTCATTTTTTGGCCTAAACCGAAAAAATACTAATTTTAGCTGAGTAAATATTTTTTAGGTCAATCAAGTGGAAAAATGTTGCTTGCATGCATATTTATATGAATATAATGTACTGTAAGATATTCCATTCATGATAGTGCCACTGCACAATAAGATAAAAAGAGTTGATAGATTTAAGGCCGCAATTTAGGCCTACTACATTTTAACAATATAATATTGGCTAACATAAGAAAGTGTACAATAAATATAGCAGTATTCATTGTGCTGAAATATTTATATTTAATGTCCAGCATTTCTATCACTGGTTTGTCTACCTCTGTCTCGGTTATATATATCTATGATATCCCATTCAACTGCTACAGTTAACAGGATGCCCAATTGCCCATTGTCCAAAGCACTTATTTCTATTCAGATTTTCTATCACACTCGCTAATGAGCATTGATTGACAAGTTGATCTAATAATAAAGACTTACTATGGTGAAATGATGCATCTTTAATGTAGTCTTTAACATGGACAAATAATGTATAGGCCTGTGCCTAGTGTTATGTTTAGAAATAATGTCTTACCGACTGCGCTTTTTTATTTTTCGTTTTTCGACCGTAAAAGAAATTTCCTTTTTGGTTTTTTTATTTTTAGGCCAAAAAATAAATTTTATTTTTCGATCGGTTTTTTTATTTTTCGGCCGAAAAAATAATCCTTTTTCAGTCGACCTCTAATTAACTTCTTTGCTCATCATGAAACAGCAGCCATATGATTCTTCATACAGCATATTTTTCTTATTTTTCATATTTTTATGTTTGATACAATTTTTTTACATCTATTTTGAGGCCTTCAAGAGGAGGAATTTTATATCTAACCTCCAAGTTTGATCTAAAATTATTCATTAATAAAAAGTTACAGAGTTTTGACGCAGAAATGTAAACAAACATATTAACAAAGCTATGAAGTTCGAACAAGAAAGCTAGTATAAGGAGAGAAAGAAAGAAACGGAACATAAGATGGAGGCATAAGATGGTTAACACAAACCAGATATGAGCACAACCGTGGCCGGTGGCTTATGATCATCGGCAAAGCGGCGAAGACTGTGACGTATCTTATCATCTGAAGCGTTCTTACTCACTCCATCTATATGTATCACTGTCACCTACAATATGTAACATTGAACAATTCATGAATCATTAATACACTTTTTTAATATCTAGTGCTCAGTAACATTAGCAGCAGCTGACTCTTATAGCAATGCAAGTTTACTAAAAACTACACAGAGCTGGCAAACTATATAAAGTACACATATTTACTTAAAATTTACAAATTCCTGGCCTTGACTTTTTACTTACGTTCATTTCCAGAATTTCACTTTGTTTTCGATAATCAACTAATTATATACCGGTATACAAAAATTTAGCAATAACAGTCAGTGAAGCTAAGTCGCGCTTCGTTCACTGTCTTATTGATACAATTTGCTCATTCAATATTTATTTACGACTGGTAGAATCAACACTATTTACAAAATTAATTGATCAATCAATTAATGCAAGAAAAGAAAAAAGTTACAAAGCACACAAAAACCCTCAGCCTGCAACAAACAGCTAATACTGTCATGTTTGAGAACATACCCATAAAACAAATCAAACAATATAGGCCGAGAACACTTATCTATCTATTTCTAGTGCACTGCCAAATGACAGGTCTAAGGTACATATTCTGAAACAAAGTCTGCATCATGTTCACTAATTAGCACCCCATCGGTCATCAGAGTTTATCGCATCAAAAGGCCATGCCATTATTATTGCCTTTACTACACCCAAAATGTAACCTTTTTTTCTTGGGAACATATATTCTTTCTTCTGAGGTGGTTTACCGTTGCCTTCCTCAGTATGAAAGCACCTATAAAGGCTTCATATTAATCCTAGTATGAAGCAACTTCTACAACAGCCTTCAAATGAGTCTGAACCATTAAAATTAAAGAAATACAGACTAATTAACGCACCTGAGCGCTGTTCAGATCTCGAATGACGCTCTTACTCTGCTTGTGTACGTCACACACGCACATAAACTCCACCTCCTTGCGTCCAGCAAAGAATCTCTCTCGTATTCTACTGGCGACAGCTAGGGCCGACTTGCCCGATGGTACGCTGCAGTTCTCTATGTCCCAGAAAACACCGATAGGTGAGGGAGCCACACTGAGAACACTGGCGCAGGAACTGTAGTCCAGTTCTGTACCTGCACGATAAACAATCACATTAACACCGATTGGTGAGGGCACCACAATGAGAATACTGGCGCAGGAAATGTAGTCCAGTTATGTACCTGCATCGTTGCACGATCAATCAATCACATGACATCAATATCAATCAATAAATCATCCAACATAATAATCCAGCAAATCAATGAGAAATATAAAAGATTAACTTGTAAATAATATTCATAAATTCAATCAATTTATTCGATAATGCAGTAAAATGAACATAAATTAAATAAGGCCATGTGCATTGTATATGAAATCAAATTATGACAAAAATTAATTTAGGGCATCAAATTCTTTTTTAATTTTCTGTATCTTTCTTTTCAGGGCTTTAGCCATACTCCGTTACTACACAGTACACACATATATATAACATTCAAATACAAATTTATACAATTGACCCATATAAATAATATTTAGTCATATTAATTGTACTTATACATTAACATAAATAAACAAAATATATGGATAGTCCTTAGAGAAATATGCTCATACAAATTATACCAACCAGTATAGCGCTGTAGAGCATAAGCATCCTCTTCATATGACGACATGATAAATAGTAGAGCCAATATTTCCTTTCCTAATTCATTAACAATTATTTAATTTATATTTTAAGCGATTAATTGAAAATCTCCATTACATATTGTAGATTTCAATTAGCAAATATTATCTGAATGCAAAATAATTAAATTTTTATAGCACAGTATTTGAGCGACATCCCTGATATTGCCTTTAGGTGAGGAACCAGACATCAAATCTTCATTGACTGATTGCTTGGTTACACTGATTGGTTGATTAACAACTAGGACTTAAAGCGCAAATGTTGTGTTGTTCTAGACTGAGAAGATAGGCCTATTCTGCATTTCAAATTCATCAACCTCTCCCCCCCCCCCCCGATCGTCTGGTTTTACATTACTGGATACTATATGATATACAGTATTATACACGAGAGCTTTGTGATTACTACTGCAGCAGATACAGCATTTAACTTGAGAGACTTCAATGCCGACGGGGATTGGTGAAGCTGTTAGCGTGCTTGCTTCCGCATTGATTGATGGCTAGAGGTGGAAACAATTCCCAGGTCAGTCGACAAATTACCCCCAGCACCCTTGGGTACGGGTGCCTAACGGTGCCTGGAAGGATAATCGTGTATCCGCACTTGCGTCTATTGAAGAGACATCAAAGGAAAAGGTAAGATTAATCATGGACTGATTAAAAATAGCAAAAACACAAAAATAGCAACTAAGCAGGGAAATTAGCATATATATGCGTTCTGACATATGTGAAAATAGACGAATGAAGAAGATGCAGCTCTAGGGAATTTCAATATAGGCCTATGTAGCAGGTCCCCTGATAGATTCATAATTGCTACGATTTATCTATCCGGCGCTCAGCCCGACTGCACAGCAATGGCAAGAATTGCAGTACACAGTCTATTTTGCTAAAAAATGAGCACACAATCGATCAACCAAATAAGGCGAGTCCAATAACAAAGGGTTCGCCTATACCACACTTTCACAGTGAATCCCTTTAACATGGAACATGTTTCTGAGGTGTTCTCTCGTAAGACACGACACAACATGATTAACAATTACCGTAAATTTATCCGATCATATTATCTGATCGTTTAAATTAGGAATTTGATCAAATAATCTACACGCTTATGAATTACAAAAATGTTTGTTTACATAACAAACAAAGAACTGCGCAAACACCTCTGTGATATCATACTGAGAACTGAAAACTGGACAAATTCACATCTAAAATAATAAATTAAATATTTCCATGTGTTTAAACTTAAAACATATAAATTAAATTAGGCCGAAATAAGTTTGGGAGGTGAGGAATATACAACTTCTTTTGAACACTCTATTTATATTAAACTTAGTACAATTGACTAGCTATATGAATTTAAATTATCTTACGAAAGACAACCTGATGGAGCGAATGCAGGCCTCATAAAATTAGTAGCAATGGCTTCTTCGCACAATTATTTTTCTATCTGGCTGCGTTCGGATAAAATTTATTAAATAAAAACGATTTGATTTGAGAGAAAAAAATTAAATTTTAAAATAGTGAAAATTAAAAGGTGGGCACACCCTTGTTACTAAGCAACGCGCCATATTTGTTTACAAATATTTTAGAAGTCTCTGCTCAATTTTTCATATTTTTGCAGAAAAGTGAAAAGTTTAAGTTTTTAATCCACAGAATTGTTTAGATCCTATGAATTAGATTAGTCATCATGCCGACTGTTCTGCGTGCTAAATGCGTTGTCGTAGGTATGTAAGTTGTAATACATAAATTATACTGATTTAGTAGTGATTTTATTACTGATAATATTATGTAGGCCTATTTTTCTGATTCTGAAAGCAACCTTAAAAGCTTTCAAATTAGGTTTTGATGTACCTAAGGTTTAACCTTACGTATATCAGAGACTAGACTTTCGGGCAAATGCTTGTTATCGAATTAACCTTCCAGTCATTATTTGAATGCCGTGTAAAAATTAGGCCTAGTAATTATTTAGTATTTAGTAATAAGCATGGACTGGTTTTCTGGATTTTGGCTTTACAACAACTGCAGAAATTATATATTGTGAATTGGTCATCCATGATGACATCTATTACTTCAATGCCAATAGTTAAATTTATTAGTTGGTTTAGTAGGATATCCATTTTTACTGTTCCTGTCTATGTGAGAGACCCCCAGCCTTTGATCGTCTCCACCAGGATTTAAACCTTTGTAGCTGGTTCTACAATTATTAATGTTAATTTTAAAGTCTCCTATGGTTGATCAGAGTGTAATCTAGACTCCTTCCCAAAGGGAGGAATTTAAATTATTGAGGGGATATGCATGGGTTTTCTTGGGGGGGGATTTATAATGATACAAAATGATCGATTATTTTAGGGGGAATTTGTGAGTTTGGGGGGGGGGATGGAATCCCCTTCCTCTAAACATGCCTAGATTAAACACTGGTGTTTGTTATCTAAGATGTTACTACCAGGGCCAGATTTCTGGTGGTGGGGGCCCATGTTCAACTTTTTGGTGGAGGCCCCTTGTAATAATCCTAATTTTAGAGTGCTATCATAATTATGCTATCATGAAAAGTAGTCTAGTAACAGACCAACTTGACTACTATCACGTTTTT
>JAQFZF010000194.1:0-20465 GCA_034695365.1 Enchytraeus norvegicus
AATATTTAGACTAAAACAGCTTCTGTAAACCAACAATTGAGCTAACGGTGATCAAATTATTCTCCTGTAGGCTACCGTAAATATGTATCGAAACTGTGGTATAGATTTGTCAGGAACCAATCACAACCCACCAAATAACCCTAATTTTCCATAGACAACCAAAGACCTCATAATATATATCTTCCTTCATATCCTTTATATCCTTTGTAGTCATTTTTATGTCCTTTGTATTTTTGTTGACAACCAATCACAGGTTTATAAATTTCTATATCCAGCGGCGCTGTGATTTGATGAGTTTTCAATATTAAGAAATCTCTACTACAAGGAGTATAATATTATTAGAGTAGGCCTACTGTAAAACAACTCTGACAGACTATTACAGCAGTAGCATTTATACTTTGACCCGGCAAGAAATGTTGTCTGACTCAATCCAGCACATAGCAGACTATTTAGATGTCTAAACATAATATTTATGCGAACTTTTATCTGTAGGCCTACATAGAGTGGCCTACACTTGATGCTACGATATCAAATTAACCCGAAACGGTAGGTTACAATAGGCCTATAGGCTATGTTACTGTTTGAATTCAATATTGTCGTTAGCATATACATTGGTCAATCAATCAATCAATCAGAAGCTTTATAGCGCACTCTTAACTAATGTCTCAGAAGTTCTTGATATCAAGATACCCTAGTATTTATTAATGAAGTAGCTTAATTTTTAATTTTAGAACTGGTTGATCAGTTTATAGTACGTTTGCATTGGTTAAAATGCATGCTGCTCAGTGGCGGTGCCAGCATTTGGGGCAACTGCGGCACTGCCACGGCACAAGGTCCCGAGACGGGGCACATTAAAACAGATGAAAAATCATGAAATGTTGTAAGTACTTGAATTTTAAACTTCATTTAGTAAAATTAATACTGTACACAAACTTCACCAATCATTACAATTTATAAACGTCAATGTCCATTGTCCAAGATACATGAAATAATACCGGAATAGTATAATAATGAGGTTAACACGATAATACAGTCATGGTTTCATATCATGGAATTTTTAATTCAATCAAAATGCAAACAAAAAATTTCATTTTCTTGTCGGGGCACCTGCTGCCGGGGCACGGCCGTTTTCAGCCGGGGCACGTTCCCCGGCTGGCCCCGGCGTGGCGCCGCCACTGATGCTGCTATACTAGACTACAGGTTGGTGTAGGCTCATTTGAACAGAGGTTAAATAATGCTATAGTTATTGATGTATATCGTTCCTTATTGTGTCGTTAGATGATGAAACGTACGTTATATTCGCATTGGTTGATAGGTATAAATTTTATACACACCTGCAGAGCCTATCATTAATTTATTGTAAGCTACTACAAGTGTCTCATACTCGAGTTCTATTGGTTCAAGATTCGGACCACAGGCCTCGTCCGTCACTGATGTAGCCGATACACCGCGAAACTGACGTTAATTTGGGCTTGAGTCTTTTGAGCTTTTCCTTTTAACCAGTCATGGGCAAAATCAAATCGCGATTCAATTTAAATCGCGATTTAAATCACCATTGCGATTAGATTTGGCTTTGTGGTGATTCGATTTGAAAATGTGGCGATTCGATTCGATTTGATTTGAGTTTTTTCGCGATTCGATTTGCGATTTGAGCTCAAATCGCGGACTTTACATGCAAAAAATAACCTTAATTTTTCAAATTAAAGTATGCTTTAAACACCTCAATATTCCATGACAATATTTTATTATAAGCTTACTGAATTGCTGCTAAATTGAGTGACGTGGTTGCAAGGGCTAACAGATTGCCATTTTAACCGTTCTGGATAATCTGTAAAATTTAAGTGATTCCGATCCGACTAATCTCAATAGAGACTAAAGGCGAAGGAATATTGCATATCTTAGGCCTAAGGTTGATAAATTCTAGTACAATAATTCCAGTATCATTCGTTATTGGGACGAAGTGATGATTCAAGTTAATAATACAGATGACTCGAGATGAGGCATAAATGGTTAAATGAGCGCAATGCTCATTTTACCTAGAAGGACCAAACTACACCAATTGTGTCACTGGCAGATAAGCAGAATAAGCAACTTTTAATTTATTTGTGAAACTTTTACGTCAGTGGCCTTGCCAGGACCTAACCCTTCAGTGCAGATGTATTTGTTTGTTGGTATAGATCTATTAAACATTTGAATATCATTTTTTAACATTTTTGTGAAAGAAAAAATAACTTAAATTTTTTTTTGTGCGGGGCAGCCCCCACTTACCCCTTGATTTATTAGAATCTCTAATGTGCACATTTAATCATAATTTGCAGTTTTGGCTCAAATTGGAGAGTTATTTAGCATTTACGGCAACTTGCGTCGTTAGATGGTTTTGGTTCTTCTGGACATAATAGCCCTTTGTGGCCAAAGTACCAACAATTTTGTATTATTTCTATATATTTTAAAAGGGTATAAGGATACAGGAACACTCAGAAAATATATAGGAAATTGCTTTATAAAAAAGTCAAAAGCGGTCAAGTGCGTTGGAAGCGTCAATTGGCAAAGTTGGTCCTCCGAGTAAAGCCCGTGTGATTTGAGATTCGATTTGATTTGACTCAAAAGATTTTAGATTTGATTTGAAAATTTAAGATTTGAGATTTGATTTGAGGTTAGGGATATAAATCTATCTTGCCAAAGATTTGAGATTTGGTACCTGGGATTTGATTTGAGATTTGATTTGAGGTTAGGGATATAAATCTATCTTGCCAAAGATTTGAGATTCTGCCAAAGATTTGAGATTCGAGTACTGTAGACAGAATTATTGCCAATGTCTGTAAGTTAGAAATAATTTTAAACTTTCTAAACCATTATAATAATAATAAGTTCCTAAGTAAATTATTATAAATAGGCCTAGTAGTTTGAATAGTTTCTATTAGTTTTAATGATTTCATTCAATGACTCTTTAATGATTCTATACATCAGTGATTGATTGATTGGTTTGAATGATTGGTTGATAAAACAGGTGAGAAGAAGTTAAGCAAGGTTGGAACGCCTGATCCATTCAAGTCGTGTGCAAGGAATTCTTCAGGTTATGATTTAAATAGAATTTATTTATTATCATAGTTTAGCAACTCTTGTCTTCTAAATTAATTAATTAGAAACTTAAAATAGTTTTAGAATTACAATTACATTTGCAAGACTAATTGGGGGAGGGGGCTCCGAACAGCTATTCAGGGGCCCCGGGAATCAATCAATGAATTTAACCATAGTTAACGAGCTGGGCCCGCCGGTCTCCCAAATCTTGGGCTATTGTGGTAGGGCCCGGAACCCCCATAATTCGAGTACTGTAGCCAGAACTATTTTAACCTGAATATTGTTTAAAATGCAAATATAAAGATGATCATTATTTTTAAGATTCAGGCATGTAACTTAACCTGCTGTAAATCAGTGTTAAACTTAATGTTATATGTAATCAATGTGTAATTGTGTATTCAATTCGTGATTAATTGATTAAATATAACAAAATAACAAACATAACAAAATATAACAGAATATTAAGTTTTTCAGTTCAATTTATCATATACATGTACGTTATATATTTTCATTGCAGATGTTTCATCCAGTGAAAATCACCGTATTCTAGATAATGTTAAATTTAAACACAAATTATGCCTATGCGCACTCCAATTCTGTTTTCACTTTTTGTTGATATTGAATTTTTATAGAAACTGGAGGCAGAAAGGTCAATGAAAACAAAGCACTTTCAAGTCGGAAAATGAGGTAATTTTTTGGAAAATTTGTATTCTTACTAATAAGTGAGGACTAGTCCTAGCATATCAAGAATGGCTTTAAAACATAAGCTGCATGGTGTGCAATACAATTCAATATGGGTTTAACGTCTGTTTCATCATCTTGCATGATGTTGTGATGCAGTATTTCAAAATGTTGTGAAAGTATTGCCTCTCGTCAGTCATTTTGAAGGACATTCTGTTCTGCGAATCTCTGCTGTTGGATATTGGCAATCATTGTGCGGAGGGGAGGGGTTGGGGTGAGGGGTGGGATAGGGGCTCTGGATTTGCCCTGGATCTATCTAGATGAGAGGATAGAAGATGTCAGCATCACGTTTACGTCTCTTGGCAAAAACCTGCTGAGTGAAAAATAAAAACATTAAGCAATTACATTTTATTTGATTGATTATTTGGAAGATTAATCATTAATTCATTATGTATATACATTTGTTGATTAAACGATTAAGTAACTGATGGTATACAAATTTGTCATACACAATTTACACATGCATTTTTAATGAGCACTGTTTAAAATTGTAACCTATTATTAATTTTTTATTTATTTCTGTTATCAGAGGCAGTCCCTATCAAACTTCATTTACGAAATGTCGCGTGTGTAAAACTTCCGTACATCAGACAGGATCAAACTACTGCCAACAGTGTGCTTACAAATTAGGTATGTCTTAATGCAATACAATGAGGATTTAACATCCGGTTCCTCCCCCGAAAGTGATGTCAGGGATGTCTCAAGCAGACTGTGCAACTGCTAGCGGTTCTATACCTCCAGAGCACACTTGCCATACAGCCGGCGGTGCCTGCGTTCTAGTCGCTTAGAATAGTGTATAGAGAGACTTGCAAACTAAGTATCTGCTAATAAATAAATAAATACAATATATTATTATTGTATTCCAATTTTGTTATTAAATTTAATGCCCTGGGTGTAAACGACCCTGGGCTAACAAATATGATAAAATTGATAATTTTTTAAATTTGTATTCAAATTTTATTAGTGTCGGTTTTATGGATAAATGAACTTACACTGTGTTTGACCAGTGTTGACCCAATTTCTAGTTTCCTTGTTGTAATTTGTTTCAAAACTTCTTCATTTGTAATGTGCATGGTATTCTGTTCAACATTAACCTTTTCTGTAACTGTGATCTCTCTCACAACAGAAATTTATCACTTGCTATTTGATCTGATATGATTTAATACTGTAAAAATATCTACCTTATACCTATTTGCTCGGATTATTAAAAGCTAAAGTTGAATAAATGTCAGTTTCCAGACTCAAGATTTAAATCAGTGATAGATGAGCCCTGGGATTAGAACTGAGCATCTATGGAACTCGAGCAATATGCATAATTGACTTAACATTGCCTCTGCTAATAGTGAAGTCAGATTTATAAGCTTATAAAACTATTTGATATAATTTCTGTGGCCCTCTTTAGATCACAATCATTTGTAGGTTTTCTGATTTGTTTAGGCCTATATTAAATCCTAATATTTAATATATTACAACAATATCATGGATATTATAGACCCAATCTATTTAACATGCTGTATTTTAATTTAATTTTGTATCGTTTACATGTACATTGTAATTTTTAACATGTTATATTCTGTAAATGATTGCAACAATTTTCGATTTCCAGATTGTTAGTCATAGACGAATATATTGAATTGAATTTTATTTCTCATGAATCAAAATTAATCAGCAGAACATGTGCAAGGTAATAGGTAGTGCGAAATGGGATGCAGAGGCCCGAAGGCACTAACATGTGCCCTGTATAAGAATAATAAAGATCGTACATGTAAATGTGATTTTTATTGTTATTTGCAGCAATCTGTGCGATGTGTGGTGTAAAGATGATGAATACAAAGAACTACAGAATGTCCTCCGTGTAGAATACTAGCAGGCTGCTGGGACTCTTTCTGTAAATAGTTATTTACTCGTGGGACGCATGGACTCTTTTTGTAAATAGTGATTGCTACTGTTAGCTGGATTGCTACAGATAATATATTTGAGAAGATAATCATAACATTCTTGATATCGTCGCCAGATGATATTCATGCATCTGGCTAACTATGTATGAATATGAACTAAACTACATATACATCGTTCATCCATCGAATGAACGATATTATGAACAACTGTCGTTCATAATATATTATGAACATATTATGAATAACTAACGATATTATGAACGACTAACATTCATAACATTGTTCATACATTGTATAAACGATGTTATGAACAACTATCGTTCATAATATCGATTTTTGAATTGTTATTAAAGATTAAAATTGTGAATGTTTTCTATTGATGAGATTATAGGTTCACTGTTCGAATCCTAAAGTTTGCCCGTCACTGATGTATCTGTTAGGGCGTGTAGTTGACATTGAATTCGACTGTACCCCTTTTGTAGTCTTAGCTCCATTTGTGCTCGACTGACCATGTCATTATGTCCCACAATGAAATGTCCAATGAATGCCAATATAATTTAATTTGACACGTCTAATATATAATGGTCGGGACTATTGATCTAATTACTCTATCTAATATCACTCTATGCTCAGCCAGGTGGCAGGTCAAGGCAAAGATTTTATACACAGTCCGTTATCTTGCCCCTTGATGAGCTCTATACTACGCAACCCAACAAGTTGGTCTCATCAGAAAGACTTGGCTAGGTATAAAATGATGATTAAATTTAAGGGAAAAATTGTGGTTTCTGATATGTTTTTAAATAATGGACATTGTAGTACGTTTACTTTGAATTGCCTTTTTTTATCTTCTTTTATTCCACACATGTCAACCGAACGTGTTTTCAGGGTTTCCTTGCTTAGTTTCTGTTTTTGGTATTTTTTGTAGTCTTCCTTCCCATTTGTTAATCGAACCAATTATTTTATCAACTATTGATCCATCTATCTCTAGTGCACTGCTAAATGGCAGGTCCAAGGTACATATTCTGAGACACAGTCTGCTATCCCGGCTCATTAATGAGCACTCCATCGATCATCAAGTTGATCTCGTCAAACAGGCCATGCCTCTACAACACCAAAAATGTAACCCTTTTCTTTGGAATATATGTTCTTATTTATAGTGATCTATGAACAGATGTATTTATATTTCTGCTAAATTTGTCCAAGTACTGTGTTATAGTTTTCAATTATTTATTTATATCTTAATTTACTCTCTCCTTATTAAGGCAAAAGCCGAGTTTAGCAGGTCAGTCTTGTGGCCGATTAGCTACATCAACTGGCTGAGCAGCCAGTTAGCAAATCAGTTGAGTGTCTGACTCGGGTTCCATTAGGTTTATGATTCGAATCCCAGGACTCACCCACCACTGATGTAGCCGTTGGGCCGCGAAATTAAAGTTAAATTTAGCTTTAGCCTTCTTAGGTAATGGGTGAGCCCTGGGATTCGAAATTTGCACCTATCATTTGAAACCCGGCGAATCGCTTAATCAACAGCGCCATTGCTTGTTTACTGGTCCTATTGAATACAGGATACAGCTTTCAAGAATTGTAATTTCTATGAGAAAAAAAACTGTAAAGCTAAGTTTAACGTCTTTTTCCGTATCCAAGGACACTGTCAGCAACGGACCCAGCTGGGACTAGAATCCTTGGCCTTTGCTTATCAGGCAAGCTTGCTACCGACTAGTCTATCGAATCGGTACACTAGGCTATTCTGAGCGAAATGGTTAACACTCTCCGCACAGTACTCTCTCTCCATAGGTTCGAAGTTCGAGTACTTTATTCGTTGATAATTGTACTGTATAATATTTATAATTGACTCACGATTTACCTTCGAGATATGAAATTAAAGATAAAATCAGTTTTTTTACAAACGGCTTTAGTTTTAATATAATAATTATTAACTGGAACACTATATAATGAGTTAGCAAGGCATGAAATATCTGAATTGCAGGATGGTCGTGTGTATTGTGCATATCATTGGAAGGGACAGACTGGATTGTGTAACAAAAGTTTGGGAGATATATTATTGCTCTCTACCGGTGTCTATCTGGTTTAGTAATATCGTTCATCCTGAATATAATCAGAACAAACGGATCTATCTGTAGGCCTCGTATAGACTGTCGTGCGTAGGCTTTATCAAGTTCCGTATGGTAGCTTAGGCCTGCTGTAATTCCTACTGATAAGGCAGTGCGGTTAAAAGTAGTGTTTGCCATTAGCTTAGTATTGTCGCCCGAATGCATCGTGAGTATCATACCGAGCCTGTCTACGGATCTTGCAAACATTTTCTCTATCGCTGTGTGTATTTACCAAAATATTGACTTTATTAACCAATCGTAATTTATCAAAGATTGACTCGCATTGGCTGAGCCGATAGTACATTGGTTGAGTGCCCTACTCGGTTTCCATTGGTCACGGTTCGATTCCTGGGGCTCGCCCGTCACTGATGTGGCCGTTGGACACGAAACTTACGTTAAATTCGCATTTAGTCTTTTCATTAAATAAATCGTTGATGTGATCTAGGGAGATCTAAGCTCACATTTGGATTCCAAATTCAGGAGCTCATGGGAGTCTCATTTGTGGAAATGGTATTCTCAGATATCGAACATCTGCTCTACTGCAAACTTCTATACCTACTCTCCGCAGCTTATTTATAGACCCTAAATACAGTGGCGATTCTGGCTTATCAAAAATGGGGTGGCCACAGGGTGGCCAAGCAAAATTTGGGGTGGCCCATATGTTACATTTTTAGAGGTTTCCATGCATTGTATACATGGAGACAATTTTCAATTTTGGGGTGGCCAGCCCTTCATTTGGGGTGGCCATGGCCACCACAGGCCACCCCTCAGAAACGCCACTGCCTCAATAGCGAATACAGTGAATAGCCTTGGCAGTAAATTCTATCACATTAACATCAACAGATCGTGGAGATGGTAAAATTTGTACATTCTGAAGTGTGTCTCCTTATCTCCAGTGACTGCGTCAGTCGGCTTCTACGAACATGTGCAGCTTTCGGTTTTATTGCCTGAGACGGTCGGCCAAATAGAATAGACTAATAGAGAAATAATACAAGCGGCATATACTTTGCTGTATATTAGTATGGTTTCCATTGAACAGGTGTTTACATGACAGTTAAATATCAATATCCAGTTCTTTTATCAATCTTGATTATGACACTTTGTTACTGGCCTGCAGCGGTTCCATACTTCTTAAACTGAAGGGTGGGGTAGGAAGGGGGTGCTTGGGAAGATTGTAACCCCACACAGGTACCGTAGGTACGTGGTCCCAGTGACGTTTCTGATAGGTGGCCTGGAGTGGCCATAGCCACCCCATATGAAGGGCTGGTCACCCCACTGGCCACCCCAAAAATGAAAATGGTCTCCATGTCTACAATGTATGAATGTATGGAAACATCTATAAATGTAACATACGGCTTTGCAAATTTTGCTTTTCCACCCCTCTGGCAAGGCTGGTCGCCCCATTCTGCACTAGCCAGAATCCCCACTGCGTGGTCCCAGATTTGATGACAATTTATTTTCACTCGCGATCTTTCCTGCGATTCTGTTCGAAGTACCATAACTAATCAATAATCACCTGTGAGGGTCAAGTATAATTTTTAAAGCACCCCTCTATGCAAAAATGACACAGTAGCGCTGAAAGGGCAAGGGAGAGACAAGTACGTAGCCATGCAGCAAAAAGTCACAACCGGTATGACAGCCTTGAGCTCTGCAAGTCTGGAATTTTGAAAGACCAATTGGTCTATCATCTACCTGTTCCTCTTAATTTATCTTGATTATTAATAATGGTAAAGGTATAGATTTCGTTTACTCATCCAGCGATGATGTCAGGAACGTCGATTACAACTGTATAAAAAGGCAACAGTGTAAAATATTATTATTATATTAGACACCCCACATTTCTCAGCCTGCACATTAAATTTTAAGCTACAAATTATGGTATTAGTTCTCTCTGGTGAAGTATCTATAAAGCGGATCTAAAGAGCCTGTCACTAATCTATGTCTGACCGGATACTGAAACCTACTACCTACTACGGCTTCTGTTAGCCTATGTTACTGGCAAAACCCTGAGATATAATTTTGGCCTCAACTGAATTACATTGGTTTAAAACGGAGATGTCTGATACTAGAGGAAATATTTTCCGACAGGAAGGCACGACAGAAGTGTCAGTGACAGTGATTGCGGCCCATGCTGATGCATTACTACAGCAACTGCAGTATGGCACATTGTTTCAGTGCTGTATCGTCACAGTTCAGCTCTTTGATTTCAGAAGGTCAGAGCTGTCTATCAGAAGAATATTCTAAATCTCGTTAATCTGATCCAGTCTTTAGGCTTACAATGACGGCCATAAGAAAAGAAGAGATAGCCGAGGCTTATGAAGATGTTAGAAACGATTCTACACCCACAACATGGTAGGTCAATAGTCTATTACTTTTTCTAACACTTTCTATCATTGCTTTTCTAACACTTTCCTATTCGATACTTTAGTTCTTTTTATGATTCTATTTTCACTACTAATTCTTATATCCTTTGATCACCATTGTAGGCAGATAATGTTCACAGATAGGCCTACATGTAGGCCTACTATTCGTCTACTTATATGCCATCTGTATTTGAGATAATAATATATTCGTTTATTATTGGTATCTGTCATAACGCAGAAATCTTACATGAACGTAACAGAGCATACACAAGAATATACAATGGCAACACAATGCAAAATATACATGTAGGCTATTTACATACTAAACACACTAGTTTAGTATAGTAAACTAGTGCTTACTACACTAAATACTAGTAAACAACGAATAGTGTTAGTAAATGTCTTTATAAAGCATCATTATCATATAGTTTTTATCCATTAATGGAGCCCTTTTTGACGGAAGCATGTAGCAGTGGGGTCTATTTCGAAGTTTAGTGATGATATCCCCTTTCTTGTGGGGAAGTAGGGGATACAATACATGATCTTGGTTGCTGGTGATGGCCTATGCTGGTGATGAGATGAAAGACCAATCAACTGTGTTGTTTGAAAATCAGTACAGGGGTGTCGGACTATTTAGGAGTCAAATGCGTAGAAACTTTCCGTAACACTTCACTACCGGTACCGCCTTTTTGATACTGCTTCCTGTTTGAAAATATTGGTTTTCTCTGAACATCGGCATAGGCAATATAATTAGCCTTAGCCTGTAGTACACTACAATAACTGTAATGGGTTAGCAAGCAACCTGCTTGTTTAGACTCATGTCTAACTTAACTAAACACTATCTTAGTTACTACCGTACATGTAGGGCCTAGTAACCGAATACAATGTCATAGCATATGCAAATCTGCCAACAATTTTTTTATATTAAAATAGAAATGCTATTCAGACTTTTGAAGAAAGCAGGCAGTTACGCTAAGGACGTCTCAACAAGTGTGATAAAGTTCTTGAGCGACAAATAGTAGATGTAAACATCAAGAACTTAGATACCACATCATAAAATTATTATTATCGTAATTGTATTATTTTATACTAACTGTTACATTCTGGCAATCCCTCTTTTGATATTTAATGTAGAAAGTACTAAATATCGATCAGGATAATTTTTATATATCACAGACTATAAATAAATTTTTTTATATTGCATCGCACGTCCAAAAAATACGTGCAATAGGCTACGTCTTGTATTGCACTGTCGGCCGCGCTCGACAGTGCATTGCACTGATCGAAAGGCAAATGTACGCTTAATGATGGAATAGAAAAAAAATAAACACAAAAACAGCAACTAAGCAAGGAAACTAGCATGTGCGTCTGTCAAGTGTAAATACATACGGGGAAAAATTCATCTGGTCACAATTTGATTATTTGAACTTGAACAATATTTGCACGGTAATTGAAAAGTTTAATAAATTGTTTACTAATTATACTTATATTGCATGCCCACTCCTAATAAAGACAGTGTCTAGGCCTATGTTTGCATTTAATATTTTTATCCATCAATCCAGTGCTCGGCAAACGACAGGAGCATGACACTAATGCATACCCAGTTTGCATGCTCGCTTATTAATGAGCACACCATTAACCAACCCAAAATCGATCCCTTCATAAAGGCTTTACCTTTACCAAACGTAAAATTATGCCTTAGTTGTACGAAAAGTATGGCTCCTGAGGTGGTTTTTAATTTACTTTCTCAATGCATCGAATTAAATAATTTGGCATCGTTAAATCAGCAGTAACTACAATCATTATCCAGTGGTCAACTTGACTACGTCTTCAGCAAATCTACTCATTCTGATAGCACTTTATGCAATTATTGACGTTTTATTCAATACAATCATATTAATTTTCAAGCTTTGATGAACTTTGATGAACTTTTAATTTGATGAACACTGCTGGTGTTCACACTCTATGCTTAATATTGATTCACTGCCTGTAGGCTTGATATTGCTTATCTTGTGTTCGTCTAATTATCTTGTAAAAAGGATAGAGTTTCCTAGCTTGGAATGATATGCTCTACTAAACATTTAACTTTTAATAGTTCTTAATTGATCCGTGGGTCAAGGTCATGACGAGGAATTGAACGGAAATTAAATGAGACTTTAGTTATTTGAGCCTAATACATATGCATGCCGTCCGTGACATTGCCTTTGGGTGTCAAACCGGACGTTAAATCCTCATTGTATCCTGTTTCATGTTTTGTTTCAGGGCCTTACTGACGTATGACGAAAACACAATTGGAGTTGGAGCAACCGGCTGTGACTATAACGAATTTAAAGAAAGACTAAATGGTAACATAGTTTAAATATGTTACTTTTAACATGTTACTTTTAATATGTTACGTTTGTTACTTGTTACTTGTTTCTTTAATATTATTATTACAGTCATTACTAAAAAAATTCAAATTGTATTGTTGTAAGCTTGAAAATAATCAAACACACACGCCCCATATATTTCTAAAAGAAAAACATTTCAATTGAAGATTTAGGGATTTGTTAATTTTATTTATTTTTCCATTCGTATATTCTAACCTATCAGACACCTGGGGCTTATCCTATATAATAATTCCCTTAAACCGTTGCGCATTACGTGTTACGCGTTACGCAGTGATACAGTATAATGATTGAGACTACAATGCTCTGGCTGGTTGGCTATTGTCTTCGTCATATGACAGTACCTGTGGGTGAGTCATAGTCATGTGCTTGGATCAAAGTCTGACCCATAGGTCTGCTGCATCAGAGCGCCCCCCTCCCCCTCCCCAAAATCACTTTTGTGAAATGTGATTTATAAAGCCTTTTATCAAAGGCCTTTTCACTAGTTTATGATAGTTTAACAAATCACAGGGCCACACCAAGTTGACCAATAAAATCGAAAAATCAGACAAATAACCACTTTTTACAGATGATGAGAGGTGTTTCGGCTTCATCAGAATGACGACTGGTGAGGAGCCAAGCTTCAAGAGCAAGAGAGCCAAGTTTGTGCTCATAACTTGGATAGGAGTCAATGTTGGATCACTGAAGAGAGCCAAAGTCAGCACAGACAAGTCACTAGTCAAAGCTGTCCTGCAGGTTTGTTCGTTGCTCTTTCTATAAATTTAGTTCTCCATTTTGTCATGGACGACGATAGAACTACAATACAATACATAAAATGAAGATTTTGCGTCCGGTTTACGTTCGGAAGGCGATGTCAGGGAAGTCTCAAACAATTCAAATTGTTGTTGTTGATTAAAATTCTAGAATAATAATTACAGTTGGACATGGACTGTGTGATAGATCAGAGACTCAGAGGTCTACTGAACGCTCTCTCACAGCCTGAAGATCCAACTTCCTACTTAGTCTAGTTCGCTCGCTCGCTCTCTCTCTCTCTCTCTCTCGCTCACTCTCTGTATCTCTCTCGTGTTTCTCTTGTTAAATCTTATTAAATATTATAACGATGAAATGTCATTTGACCAAAGATCTACATTGTTAGAATTGTAAAGATTGATTTGTACACGCGTTATTAGAACTATGCCAATCCTATGTTTATGATTGCGTCTCAGTTTGGAACCACATTCCTATAGACATTCGTAGTTCTCAGTCTTTATATATGTTTTCAATACACTATACAACTTTTCTTAGTAATACACTACAGCCTAAGATTTATTGTAAATTATCTGAACTGTTTTTCTCTAACTTAGAAAGTTCTATGTGATAATAGTACTGCATTCTACTTGTATGCTATGTTAAATGGTGTATCGGTGTTCAGGTAGATAGGATACTTTTGTGTCCTCACTGACGGCCGGTTGTCTATACTGATTGATTGATTAATAAACATAGTTATCTGCCAATGACCATGACTAATATGAATTCTGTACTATGGTGTTGAAGTAAAATAGCTGACTGGATTGGATTGCGCTTGATGTTATCATGAACGACGGTCTATATATCTATCTAGTGCTCTGCCAAGTGGCAGGTCCTGGGAGTCTAATTCCTCCATAACTATCTATCTCTAATTATTCGTTTCATGAAATCATATGCTCCACCTTCTTTTAAATCATCTAACATTCCTATACGGCTTCTTCCTCGTCCTTTTCTTCCATCAAACGACGGTACACTGTAATAATTGTGATTGTTGTAGAACTATGCCATTGAGATTCAGACCAGTGACGTACACGAGGTGGAGGAAGCCTATGTCAAAGATCTTCTGCTGAGAGCAGGTGGCGCCAACTATGGAACGGGAACCAGGGATAACTAGTCTAGATTCTAGAACAGGGGTTGAAACCACTACCCCTCTCCTTTTGTTGCTTTAGTTTACTCTCCAACTCTCTGTTATCTGCTATAATCTTATCTGAGATCTATACGAAGAAAAACAATGAATACTGCCATTGGTATAAAGGACTATTAAGTTCTACTGATATATGAAAATAGTTCATGTGAAAAGTTTAATTGTGCAGATGTAGCTTTGACCAGTAGAATACACTGAGAGCTTCTGCACCAATTCAACTTAGAAACAGAGCTTCAGCCTATTAGAGGTAGAAAGGAAAAAGAGAGTCCCAACTTTACCATGCGACAGAAAACCCGGTATGCAATATGCCAACACAATTCATTTTTTCTGGAATATTATTATCGTCGAATACCACATTGTTACGGATCGTTTCTAAGGGTCCACTTGAGAATTCTTTAATATATCAACAATAAAGACACACCAAATATCATTATAATCAGAAATTCATAATAATTGATGGGGAATAGTTTGGATAAAAATAATTATCTTTCCGATTTTTATTTATTTCATAAATAGAAACTTTATAGAAATACAAATCATAAAATTGTTGTATAAATTCAAGCACCCAAATTTTTGAAGATGATGTTTGATTTAATGCACAAGTTCGGTAGACCTTAGCCCTACATTAGAAGCTGATGTTTGGTTTAGTGCAAAAGTTCAGTAGCCAGTCTTGCCCTACATTAGAAACTAATGTTTGGTTTAGTACACACAGTTCAGTAGCCACTTGCCCCTACATTAGAAGATGATGTTTGGTTTGGTGCATAAAGTTCAGTAGCCACTAGCCCTTACATTAGAAGCTGATGCTTTATCCCTTGAATGCAGGATTATGATAGACCTCTTTCGGCCAGGTGTCCTGAACAAAACACAAAATGGATATTCAAAGTATTTTGTTATAAATATTTCATAAGTATTTACAAGTATTTCAAAGTATTATAAGAATTATTATATATATTCTTATAAAAGACATTTAATAGTATAATATACGTACTCAAAGATGCGGTAGGCTACTTGATAATGTGGGTGTATAGAATATTTATATAAAAGTTAAAGTTGCTGTCATACTCAGAACAGAGTGCACTAACATTGGTGCTCATCCCCAACTGAACGCTATAGCACAAATTTGACAACTATTATAAATCTGACGGTGAGATCACCACTCTTCACTGATAGAATCATACGTTAGATCTGTGCTTAACATCAGAGAATCTGGAATATTCCGTATCAGTCAACCATCACGTTGCCTACTAATTGTTTCAAATAAACCGGCTCATAAAAGGATGGAGGCTTGGGGGCTTGTTTGACCCGTTGTACATCCGAGATTTTACTCTCTGATTGACTCCACCGGGAATGCCCAATTAATTTGCTGTTAGTCCGTGCACTCAGAGAGAGAGAGAGAGAGAGAGCGAGAGAGTGTGTGTGTGAGAGAGAGAGAGAGAGAGAGATATATATCACTCACCGGTCCTAGATTATGTTGCATGCCCCGGTAGGATGAAGCAAAGGTGCGGGGTGAGTACATGAGGAGGGGTCTGGTCTCGGGGCAGCAGGGGTTCCTCTGGTCCCTCGTCTCTCTCCTTGGGTCAATGACATTATACTGCCCAAACACCTGAGTGCTGTGGGCGGATAGGGCCTTGCCCCTCTCTGATCTCTCGGGCAATGCTGGCACAAACTGACCACCACTGGGAGTTGAACAGTAGTAGCCTGTGGGGCGGCACTGGGGGACACTGAACGCAGAGCTAAACACACACATAATAATGCACGAGTTAGTTAACTTAATTGAGCGTCAATATGGTCAAAATCATAGATAAATTATCAAGAAGATTAGTGAACGGCTGTGTCAGCTGGGCGAAACTGGAATTACTTGCGGCACTGATATTGAGCTTCCAGTGTAAGATTGTTTACACTTTATACAGTGTTACCATGTGCTCATATTTCAACATCCGGTGAATGATCTTTTGCTGCGGAAGCACATACGGCATGCCTTCTTGTTCTTGAGTCTCCTGATCCATTTTACTATTCTCTGACCAATAACCAGAAAATATATAGCGGGACAGTAATAATAATATGCTACTGATCTCGCCTGATGGTGAGATAGCCGGGATTCGTCGCCAAAATCGGCTTAGCTAGTTGCTGTAACAGTTACTAACTTGTTACAATGGTTGCTATTTCCTGGCTGATGCTTCTCGCACTCTTTCCTACTCATGACGGGCAGGTCGAATATAGAATCCTCGTGGACCCCGGCACCAGGCTTCCTATCCGGACTCCAGCCGTACTCCTGCTGGCTGGTCCGGCCCCTCCTGTAGATCTTGTTCTGGAGGGGCGAGAGGGCGGCCCCCTGCTGACACCGGGGGTAGTAGGAGGGTGGTACCTGGTGGGGCTCCCTACCCCCCGTCGACCCGTTACTGCAGTAACCCATCTAAACATTTCAAAATTTTAGAGGTGCAGATTAGTGAGTTGTTAAACGTACGATTAATCAGTGTGGTCTAATCTCTCCCGTACCCCACGACGATCAGTAACTGCAGTAACCCATCTAAACATTTCGACAATTTAGGAGTGCAGATGAGTGAGCATTAACGTACGATTAATCAATGTGGCTTAATATATCCCGTCGATCAGTAGCTGCAGTAACTCATCTAAACATTGTACACATTTCAACATTTTAGGAATTCAGATAATACAAGACAATACAAAATGACACATAGCACCTCTATATTATTATTTCACGTGTCCTGACAGGACCTGGAAATTTGAGAATAGTCCAACTGAAAACGAAACGTTTTCAGTAAGAGGAGGTAAACGGAGAGATTGGAGAAGGCGACGAAGAACCACCCCGGAAATCCTGCTTTTTCTATGATAAATATTATATTGTCCTTAGTTTATAATACGATAAAACACACGGAAATGCCGTTTTTCAAGTATGGCCTATAATCTAGAAAGTAGTTGATCAATAATTGTGTGAAGAATAGGGCTAAATATTAATAATTACAAATAATATATTTTTATAATAATAATTAATATGATAAGTTGCGTTTGGCTGAGCCGCGGTAATTGTCGACTACGTTACACTTTTCTATTCTAGTTATATAAATGGTAATGACAATAATTAATAACCCGAGTATTTATTTGTCAAATAATCTTAATCAATC
Source organism: Enchytraeus norvegicus (assembly GCA_034695365.1). NCBI lineage: Eukaryota > Metazoa > Annelida > Clitellata > Enchytraeida > Enchytraeidae > Enchytraeus > Enchytraeus norvegicus. The sequence goes on from JAQFZF010000194.1 coordinate 17,649, forward strand.
AATCAATAAATGAGGATTTTACGTCCAGTTCCTCACCCGAAGGCGATGTCAGGAACGTCATAAAAGGCGTAGGCTACTAAGTACTTACAGTGTGTCGATAGCCTAGACCTCCTGGATTGGTAGCTGGAGGCGTTCTGCATATCATCACAAAAATACAAGAAATATTCAATAGTCATAATGATATTAATAATAACAATAATAAAGGTTTATCGTCCGTTTCCTCATCCAAAGATGATTTCAGGGACGTCGAGTAGATCTTCAGGTAGATAACAAACTCAAACAAAGAAAACCAACATATATTGCACATAAAATTATTCTCTCGCTCTAGTGTGCTGCCAAATGGCAGGTCCAGAGTATACTGCATATTCATATACACAGATGGCTTTCACGGTCACTGATGTAGTTCATCTGATCAACTAATCGACGTCCCTGATATCGTTTTGAACGCCTTCGGATGAGGAACCGGGCGTTGAATCTTCCTTTATTGATAGATCGAACAAAAAGAAATGTTTTGGAATACTAATGGAAGAGTACTGAACTCAGATCAACTTCACAAAAGCATGTGTCCTAACGCCTAGCCATCCTTTAGAAGAGGACTTGCACTGTTATGCATCTCGCTTTCTCTTCGGCCAATGCGTTTGCAGGAATGTTCTGGTGGTTTGAAGCTATCTGTACTTGCACGTTGCACTTGGGACGTCCATGACATCGCCTTCGGGTGAAGTACAGGACCCTAAATTCTCATTGATTGATTCAGATATCCATATCTCGCAGAACTCCGATGTCCACTCAGAATGCTATTTGTATTTAAACTTATAATTTTGTCATATACCGTACTCAGAAAAGACAGTATTATATAGGTACACGAGTTTACATCGAATATAAATCCACAGAGTATGCTATCAGCTCAAAAATTAAAGAGTGCAAACAATGTATTGACACATTGTGGAGCTGGTATCCAAAAAGGTTTACAGTTCGCAATTTTCTGTATCATTTACTACTACTTTGACCCACCAATTCCGAGGAATTGTCCTAACCTACCACACAAGGATGAATGGTCTCAGCTGGACCGTTGCACATCCTCAGAGAGTTACACTCTGATTGGCTAGACCGAGAATCGGACCCGGACCTTCTCGAAAAATTTGCCACAAACTGGTCTATGGTCAAACTGGTCTACGCTCTAAGAGCCACGGAGACATGCTTAGAGTCTACTTGTACAACTGCACTTCGAGTCTACAATCATATAGTCTACTGTGGCCTACTAAAAGAGTATACTTCTTTACTACTTTAAAATCAATTTAAAGCTACTACTCACAGATATTCGCTGTCCTTGAGCAGTTTCACGTTGTTACAGTTGCACATGTTGTCGTTGTTCAGTTGCTACTAGATGATAATATACAGCGTAGGGTTGGGTAACACCTCTGAGGGGTCACCGAGTTCAGATGTACTAAACCTTAGTACAGAAGCACCGACTTAAAGCTCACATGTACTAGATATAAGTACAGATGCACTATATCAAAGTTCCAGTTCAAGGTTCAAAAGCTGTAGGTGCAAAACTATACCGTATCTGAATTTTCGATTTTTAGGTTCCGATTGCTACTTTATTTATTTCTGAAATAATCACAATTCATTTACAATAAAGATAGCTATTTATAAAAATTAATCGTTCAGGCCTACTGTCGTCTAAACTACACAAGAAATAAGTTGCGCCAGACAGAATATTAACATAATTATCAGTATCTAAAATTTATAAAAATTATAACACCAGCACCTCTGGGCAAGGTGTGTAACCGGTGCCTGGTCAGTTAATCCCTAATACTTGGAAGCCATTGATGCGCTGCATTGTTGTAAAGGTGTGATTAACCAGTGACCTTTAATTGCGCATCTTGTGTAACATTGTCTGTATATTATATGTATCGTTGTGAAGTATAAAGATGGCCTAGCATGATATGCTATATCGGACATTAAACATTACAGTTGAAGTGTTTGTCACTCTAACTGAGCCAAATTTTTAGACAACCGAAACTGATCTTCAACAAAGCGAGATCCGAAAGGATCACACTGCAGACCAGTGATTAGCAATCTTCAATAGCAATCACCGATTATGTAATTGCTTTAAATTAATTTCGGCTGAGCCGACAGCACTTCGGCTGAGTGATTGATTGAAACTCGGGTTTCATTGGCTCATGGTTGGAATCCCATATGCAGTGATCTTCCGTCACTGATGTAACTGCTAGGCAACGAAACTGACGTTAATTTCGTTTTAGCTTTATAATTAATTAATTATAATCAATCAACTTGTATATTTATAAAGCGCCGCACTATGCAAAATGTCACAGTAGTGCTAAATAAGTCAAAAAGTTAGAGTCAAGACTTAGTAGCCCTTCAAAAGTCGCATATTGCGTAGAAGCCAAGACCTCTGAAATTCTGGTATTTGAGCGAACAATTGGTCTCTAATACAGAAGTAATGATATTGACCACATGACCCACAACCGACTCACTAGCGGATGGAAGGCTTGATTGGCCCGATGCACATCCGACAATTTCATCTCTGATTTTCTCTGCTGGAAGAGAGTAAACACCATCTTCGCAATGATACCATTATATCATGCTGAGTCACGCAAGACGGGCTATTAAGTCGATTAGATTTGATTAAATTTTATTCATTATTTAAATTTGTATAATACGACAATTAATTCTCATATCCGGTGTGGATAATTTATCATGTGAGCATCTTCAGTACGCTCATCCAATTGTGTGCAGTTGTATAACAATGTTGTTTAATTTAATGATCGATTTAAAGTACGTTCCAAAGGCCTT
>JAQFZF010000195.1:0-20455 GCA_034695365.1 Enchytraeus norvegicus
TTTGCATTGTACAACAATTGTACATTGCTGCAATGGGAATTAAATTAAATGAATGGGCCAGGACATCATTGCACTTCGTTTTCTGTGAGCTTTTAACTTGCGCTCTGCTCTGTGTGTACCGAGGTCATAAGTAGAGGCCTCGGAAACACAGACGTTAATCACCTAGTTATGGCACAACGTCTACGAACATCAACAACGCACACACCCTCACGCACATTAATTTTGTGAATAGGAAATAAATATAGGCTCTAGATCTTGTGCTACTTTTGCCAATGCCAAATCTGATAGATTTGTTTCTAACAATTCTTTATTCGATAGGCCTACTCGGTAAGTCACTACGAATGATGACTACGGCCAAGCAGATGCGATACAAGCTCTTGGTCGCTTGTTGCATATATTTTTTTTAATATCCGTATATTCACACATGACAGACGCACGTGCTACGTTCCTTGCTTAGTTGCTGTTTTTGGTATTTTTTATTTTTCCTCTCTCCATGATTAGACATGTCATTGCCGTTTATAGCGCACAATCTAGCAAGCGCCGATATCCACTAACCTACCAGATACCTGGGGTTATTCTTCTTCTTGACCTGACCTGGGATTGAACTCAGGTCTTCTTGCTTCGGAGGCCGACGCTGTAACCACTAGGCCATAATCCCCCCCTCCTTATACTTGTGTGATGTGAAAAAAACATAAAGCTGAAAGTTCTATGGATTCTTAGCCCCAGTTGTAACTGATGCATCAGTTGCGAGCATTCAAGTCTTAGCATGTTCATTGTACGATCTGCTAGTGTTAATTCACTTTCACTTGAAAGTATCGCTGAATCATTCAGTAGGCCTATCAATAGCCTATAGTATCATATCCCGTGTTTGGCCCGGGATATTTGAGAATAGTCCAACCGAAAACTGCACGTATTTCCTAAGAGCCGGCTAACGCAGATGCTGAGGAAGGCAATTAAAAACCACCTCAGAAACCTATATTTTCCTTGAACAAAGGCACCAATTTAGGTGTGGAAAAGGCAAAGCATTTGTGATGAGACGGACTTATTGGGCTGGTCGATGGCGTGCTCATTAAAGAGTGAGATAGTTGATTGTGTGTATGAATATTTGCCTTGAACCTGCCACGTGGCAGAGCACTGGATAGATAGATATTATCATAGCTCTAAAAGCTGATAGAACAGCAAAAACTGTTGATACCACTGCTAATAATTTTAAATAATTTTAATACCGTAATGATAATTTTCAGCTGTTGCAAGCTTCGCTACTCCTGTCACATTTAATGTCATTAAAGAAAGTGGTGTTACGCCTAGCAATGTTCTCAACTCTACTAAAGAGCCTGCCAGTGCCACCGATGACAGTTTATCTGCAGCTTCCTTTATACCTGCTTCTGAAGATGAAGTAGGACTGAATGTCCATCCAACCGCAGCGAAGAATCTTGACAATACATCTAAGGCCAATTTCTCCATGCCAATTATCAATGCAGACTCAGCTGCTAATAGCCACACAGCTGCTAATGCGGCTCCGCAAAGGCAGCGAGCAAGAGAGGGAGCTAGACCAACACACGGGGCCGAGAGGAGATTATTCGATCAGCTGTTCTATGATTATGACCCTGGATCAAGGCCTGTCATCAGTGCTAGGAGAACTGTGACTGTCAGAATATCTGTGTCTCTTACACACATCGTCGATCTGGTTAGTATGGCTTGTTCGTTCAATCTATCAATCAATAACTAACTCATTCAATCAATCAATCAATCACTGTGCTTCGATCCTGGCTCGAGACCTGTCATCGGTGCTAGAAGAACTGCTACTGTCAGAATATCCCTGTCTCTTACACACATTGTCTATCTGGTTAGTATGAATTGTTCAATAAATCAATCAATCACTAACTCATTCAATCAATCATTAGTCAATCAATCTATCTATCACGAAGATTACTATCCTGGCTAGAGACCTGTCATCAGTGGTAGGAGAACTGCTACTGTCAGAATATCCCTGTCTCTTACACACATCGTTGATCTGGTTATTAGGAATTGTTCATTCAATCAATCGATCAGTCACTAACTCAGTCAATCAATCAATCAATCAATCAACCAATCAATCACTGTGCTTATGACCCTGGTTCAAGGCCAGTCATTAGTGCTAGAAGAACTTTTACAGTCAGAACATCCGTGTCTCTCACACACATAGTCGATCTGGTTAGAAATTGCTCAATCAATCAATCAATCAATGCGAATTTAACGTCCGTTTCATCATCTGACGACGACATCGGGGGACGCCATCAATCAGTCAGTCAACCAATCAATCAATCATCGGAAGATCGTATTAAACCTCTGCAATTAAAGGAGACCTCTGCAGGGGTCGCCTTTCGCGGTCTCCGAATTCGCGGCTAGTCGATATGGAGTATCTGGGCAACGATTCATTCCGTTCTTAATGATCGTTTTTATAACAATTTGCAGGTATTTTTAACTTGTTTACACCAATGGGTAAAAAATTCATCCAAGTAATCAATCAATCAATCAAACAATCAATCATTATGATAAGGAGGTCTACATAAAATAATCTATGGAGCAGTTAATAAATAAATAAATAAATGCATTCATTCATTTTTTTCTCTTTTTAATTCTCTCTACAGGATCTGTAATATGAATTCTATTTGTTTTGTAGGTTGAACGAAATCAAACGCTAATGACTCAACTCTGGATATATGAGGTACGATACAACAATTCTGTGGCGCACTTCTCAACATAAAACAATGGCGGGCTTATTATAGATATACTAATATATACATTATACACTAGAACAATTATAAGTTGCTCTCTCATGGCTACAAGGATATCCCCGGATGTTGATGTGTGTAACTCAAAATATGTTTAAAATGAAATTTAAAATGACGTCATTTGTTTAGTTAGACACATTATTGCATTAATCTCTATGAATGTTATAATGTTTCTTGATTCCATGACGTCATTTTATTCATACTTTTAAGCTTCACATTTCAACATCCTGAGTGCAGTCATGTAGCCATGAGAGCACGGATTATTACTATTGCTTGAGCCTTCTAGTGTATATATAGTAGTATTTCTATGGGTCTTATGACATCTTATATAACCTCGATACACACAGGGCAGAGCACTATTTTATACACACAGGACTACGTAGTACGTAGTGCAATATAATTCTGGCCCATATTTAAAACTTACAGAATATATAGCCCACCGATTCTAAAGACAGGTCTAATTTAGTTTTAACGGCACATCCAAGTCACCAATAACTATTAGGCTACAAGCTTTTGCTATCAAGCAAAGCATGCTAAAGCAGATCTAACGATAGTGGGGAGATTTATAGCCGATTTGCAGTGATTTCTGTGTCACTTCAATTATAATTGGTAGTTCAAATTCCAGATTTACAGATGTCCAAACCGGCCGTGGACCTCTGTAAGTGTAGAATTTATTTTAATTTTAATTATTTTTTATCCGTACATATTCACACATGACAGACGCATATGCTAGTTTCCTTTCTTAGTTGCTGTTTTGTGTTTTTATTTTAATTTTTCCTCTCCATGAATAATCGTACATTTGCCTTCCCATGAGCGCCATGCAGCCAGCGCAGGTACATGATTAGCCTTCCTCTTTCCAGGCATCGATACGCACCCGTGCGTATTGGTGCCTGGAAATGTTGTCGACTGAGCTGGGAATCGTTCTCGAGCCACAAGCCATCACTCGATCCTGAGGAAAACACGTTAACCGTTTCACTAATCCCCGTTGGCCAAGTTGAACGCCAAATTGGTTCCAACCAAGGGCCCCGCCAGTTCTGGTGTTGGCTAGCTGCACGGATACTTCACTTTCCATTGTACATTGAGCGCTACAGGGGGATTTTCATTGAGCGGCGCTTCATAAAGATACTTAAGTCTAATTGATTGCTTGTTTCATCCCTATACATGTTCTGTATTTTCATCCATACAATGGCACACATGGCAGACGCATACGCGTAGTTTCCTTTTAGTATGTTTCTGATATTTTTTACTTTACTGTTGATTTATTGATTCAGTGACAGTAGATTGATTAATTGTTTGATTGCATGATTAAGTAATTGATTGATTGATTGATTGATTGACTGATTGATTGCTAAGATTGGATGGATGAGATTCAAGATAGTAGCCACAAATGTTGGATGGTATGATATCACACCTTTATTGATTGATTGCTAGGATTGATTGATTGATTCCTAGGATTGATTGTTTGCTAGGATTGATTGATTGATTGATTGCTAGGACTGGATGGATGAGGTATTGAGATGGCTCCCACAAGAGTTCGATGATATGACGTCACTCATCGTACCCTCATCACTCGTATGGCTTCCTGATATCTACATTTTCAACAAGTTTGTGGTTTACAATACTTAAGGGTTTTTCAATATGTTTTCACACATGACAAGCAGGGCTATCCAACATGCTTGCCTCCTTTCTTAGTTGCTATTTGTATTATTTTATGGGGTTTATTCACTCCACCGTTAATTGTACTTATCCGTTTCTGTATTGATCGATACTGTCACAGACGCAGTGACAGCGAGTGGGGCGAACCAATCTAGGCGGCACTTGTTCTAGGGTTAACATTTTCGGAGAAAGGGGCTGCATTCTCGAAGATAGTGATAAAATAATATCCCAGGCGAGCGCAGTGAGCAAAAAAATCATCAACTCGATCAAAGATAAAATTGGCCCCAGATGGCACTTTTCCTCGCTACGCCGCTGCAAGACAGACTCGGATGGGACTCGAAAACGTGACAGCTTGTGTATTGCACACGATGTATTGACGTCCCTGACATCGCGTTCGGGTGAGGAACCGGACGTTAAATCCTAATTGATTGATTGATTTCAGCTTAGACAAAGAGAATCAAGTAGCAAATCTCAGAACTCTGTATTAGGCTATAGGCCTAGCTGAGTGATACTCAAGGAGGTTATAATATAGAATATCCTTGATGATACGGTAGAAAGTATCGTTCAGAGATTGATTGATTGATTGATTATGGTATTTAATTAATTCCATGACTACTTCTACTTGGACGCTAAACCTATATAATAATTATTAGCCTATTATGATTATGCTGGACAGTGCTGACAGAGGTAGGGAAGACTTTGTGCTTCTAAATGAGAGCAGAGTGACATTGCACTACAACGGGCTAGTAGAGTGGATAGTGCCAATCACTGTACAGAGCTGTTGATTGATTGATTGATTGATTGATTATGCTGGACAGTGCTGACAGAGGTAGGGAAGGCTTTGTGCTATTGAATGAGAGTAGAGTAACACTGCACTACAATGGTCTAGTAGAGTGGATTGTACCGCTGACTGTACAGAGCGCTTGCTCAGTGGATGTCACCTACTTTCCGTTCGATAAACAGCTGTGTACAATACACCTAGGCTCTTGGATATATGACGAGGCGTTAGTATATCAATCAATCAATTAATAAATCAACCGATCAATCAAGCAAGTAGGCCCTAACTAATCAATCAATCCACCAATCGTGCCATAGGCAGGAGCCAGTGGCACGATCGGTTATGTTTCCGACTGCGGATCAGTATGTGCGGAGTTCGAATCCGAGGCTCGCTCGTCATTGCAATCCTTTTGAGAGATGAACTGACGTTAGACTAGGCTTTAGCCTTCTTAGCTTTTAATCAATCAATCAATCAATCAATCAATCAATGAATTAGCTCCGCACAATACAATAAATCGATCAGTCACGTACTTCACATTCGACAAGCAGCTCTGCACCATACACCTAGGCTCTTGGATATATGACGAGGCGTAAGTATATCAATCAATCGATCAATAAATATTAATGCAGCAGTCCTTGCTGACTGCGTAGCGCCTCTGAGATACATAGTATGAAGAGGCGCTTTAAAATGTCCATTTTGTATGGTAATTAAATCAATCAATTAATCAATTAGTCAATCACATACTTCCCCCTCGATAAGCAGCTCTACACCATACACATGGGATCATGGATATATGACGAGGCGTTAATCAATCAATCAAACAGCCAATCAATTAATTGATTAATCAATACAATACAATACAATAGGCAATAGGCCTACATAAAGCCTACAATGAGGATTTAAAGTCCGGTTCCTCACCCGATTGCGATGTTCCTCACCAGAGACGCATGTTTCTCCAGTTAACAGACAATGCGATTTCATGAATCACTGAATTAATGAGCGAGTGTGAGTCAATAACCCCATAAAGCAATCATAAAGTATTTTGATGATGACGTATTTTGATGACATATTTTGATGAAGCATTTTCATGATGTATGTTGATGACGTATTTTCAGACAAATGAACGTCACACTATTCAACCACGAGAAGGCGGAGCTTGACCTGACCCAGTATTCGCCCAATAGCGAGCTAGACTTGGTCGACACCGGCCTGACACGTGACACGCTGCCTACTAATTACCATGTATCTGGGTCAATGAGGGGCGGAGTTAGACCACAGATAACTGCTAGCCTACGAGTACGCCGCAAGCCTCTCTATTACGTTTACACCGTGTTAGCGCCAACATTGGTGCTTTGCATATTGAACCTATTCAGTTTTCTACTACCATGTGACAATGGGGATAAGGTGGGAATAGGTTTGACAGTGTTCCTGTCGCTGTACGTGCTACAGCTTGCTATAGCTGAGCATATACCGGAGTCTAACTCACTTCCACTGATTGGTAGGTCGAGTTTTGTGTTCAGATTTGATTGTAGAAAGTAACATTAAATTTTATTTGTGTGTATTGTCAATTTGAACGTGCATTAGGCCCACTGTTATATTGAGCCGGGGTTCACCAGGGCTGAGACCCGGCGTCTCACATTTTTAGTATTGTAAGCACCAGATAGATTGTTTGTGTTAAGTGCATTATAATTATAATCTCTTAGGCTATACATGTATTATGTTATGTAGGCCTACCGTATTAATGATAATTATTGCTTCATGAATGCATTGTAAACCTATATACATTTCATGTGTATTCCTGACAGAGGTTAATTGCATTCTATTATATTTAGATGGACAGACCTGCCCGTTTTTGGCTCAGAGAAATTTGAGGATAGTCCAACCGGCAATATATATATATATTATACGACAGTGGCACGTGTTTCATAAGATCCGACTAACGCAGGTACTACAGTGAAGGGCAGAGTGGTTAAGTGGCTGCAGCGAGTGGTTGGGGGCGTGGCATGTGTATTCTTGACCAAATTGGTCTCTCAAATCACAAAGATGCAGAGGCCTTGCATATTTTATGTGACCTATGGCGGTTTAGACTAGGCCCTACTTTTCCCTCACTGTTCCAAATAGGGCCTCTGAGATACGTAGTATATAGAGGCGGTATAAAATTTTGTTTGCATTGTATTGTATTCCAATGTATTGCATAATGCATGGTATCGTTTCAGGTCTGTTCCTGACGCTGGTCATGACGCTGAACGCCATATCGCTCATGTGCGCCACACTCGTCATTAACATCAAGAAGAAAGGCGACCTGCGGCACTGCCCACACGTTCCCGACCACGTCATGTCACTGGCAAAAGCGTTTCTAGCACGTCTGACGTGCACCCCATTCATCAACTTCTATCATTACTATGGCAACTGCGAAATCACCGACGACGACTCGGATATGAATGACGTCACCGATGACGTCATTGTGGCGAGTAAATCGAGGTTGTGTTGTCATGGAGATGGTGATCAATCAGGCTGCTGTTCAACGGGATTGACAAAGATTAGGAACAGAAAGCGTCCGGATAAGAATCAGAATTTTAATCAGAGATCCAATTCGCTTCAGTCCACCTTTCTGTTGCAGGGTCGCAGGTTAACTCTAGCACCGCTCTGTGGTAGTACGGAGGGGTTAGCAACAACAACACCTGATTATCGTCCAATGGAGGGTAAGGAGCCGCGTGACCCGCGCTACGAATGGTTCTTCGTGGCAGAGATTCTCGACAAAACGCTGTTCCTTCTCTTCTTTCTCACAATGATGACAACGGTTATCGTCTCTCTGGTAGTTGTCCCGTGGATTCACAGTTAAACAATTGTTATCGTCACTCAGGTGGTTGCCCCGTGGATTCACAGTTAAACTAGTTATAGTCTCTTGGGTAGTTTTCCCGTGTATTCACAGCTGAATCCAGGGTGCTGCCCCACCTGAATTTTCCATAGCCACCACCGTTCAATATGCACACTCGGAGTCGGTTGGATGGCCTAATCGGTAACACAGTTGCCTGATGAGCTAGGTTCTAGTATTAGCCAATAGCCTGGTCCTAGACAGTACCACTGAAACTGAAGCAGACGTCAAATATAGCTTCACTGTGTCATGTTGTTGTTGCTTACCCAAGGCGACGGCCGTAGTGCCGACTCCCTCCATCAACATCATTGAAAGTTGAAGCTCACAGGACCGCATTCTGCAATGCGGACCCGCCTACTTCGACGGGGGATGGGCCCCAATTGGATGTGCGCAGAACCCTGCTGAAAGCAGGATTCTGCGCACTTAATTCTCCATGTTTCCCACTGGGAAGTTCACAGTGTCATCATCAGGTCGTCACGTCCCGTGTGGACCTAGCCGCAGGAAACCTCGTCTATCCGCCTAACCAGCTATCAATCCTCCGTCGAGCATTACGAACGCGCCCAACATAGTGAGGAAAGAAAACAGGAAAGGTTTCTTTGAAGCTGTGAGGACTCTTAACAGGACTCTAACAGGACTTTCAAGCCTTAGAGTACTGGAAATGGCCAATCCTCACAGCTTCAAAGTGTAATGAAGATTAGTAAACAGCATAAGCCCCAGCTTGCGCCTGGTAGGGTCTACATGTATTTTCTGAACTGGAACAATGCGCGTAGGCCTACTTTTGATAGAATAATAATTATAATCATTGACCTCTGCTACAGGATAACGCCATTTGGTGTAGATCTTTCTCTCTCTCTCTCTGTCTCTCAGTGCACTGCCTAACGGCAGGTCCGTGACATGATCTAGGTCTATTGCGTGTATGCCATATTTTCTTGGAGTTAATTTTGTTTTCCGAGGTCGGTCTCCTAGCTTATCATACCTCAGTGACTGCCTTAGTCGGCTTCTATGAAATACGTGCAGCTTTCGGTTGGTCTATTCTCAAGTATTTATGAATCATCCCGGTAAAAGGTATGATATGGTATTGTTATTATTTCGGTTTAGTCCACGCGGCAGTACAATTGCTTGACAAGCAGGGTAGGCATACATGTATGTTAAAAAGTTGACCCCAACATGTTTTAGGCTACATGTAAGTAGTCTCTTCGTTTTTCTTAGTTGAAACCAGTGCTAGAATTACTTGTACGGGAGGCCCTGGAGTCCGGGCCCACAATAGTCTCGCCAGCCTCAATAGTCCGAGATTTGAGGGGCACGGGCACCAAGCTCCCTAAAATGATAAAATTCATTATTAAATGTTTCTCGGGGGTCAGGCACCCCAGGACCTCTCAATAGCCTTTGGAGCACTCCCCCCCCCCCGACCTGTTAGCCTTGCAAATTTAAATTCGAGCACTGGCTGGAACCTACTAAGCCTAATTCTGAAGGAAGGCTCTAGGCTAATTGACATCTCTGACATCGCCTTCGAGCGAGCATACGGACGTTAAATTTTAAATGTAAAAAAGGTAGGCCTAAAGGTAATGGTTGTGTGCCATATTCGTTACCGAACGTAGGCCCTAAGCTAATCCCGATCCTGATCGATTTCAGCACACAGGCGACAGTCATTAATGCAACGATGAGGTTGCCAGCCCCACTCTATACAATCCAATTTTGATAATTGGATCATATACGCCAGACCTGGGGTAATTTTCCGAAGTAGTCACCTACATCGTACTAATTGCTTCCAATTATCCGACCCACGAGAGGATGGTGGGCTTGGTTGGCTGTAGGGTTTTGTTAATAAGATTGCGGAATAGGCTGTAGCAGGGCTCACCCGTCACTGTTGTAGCCGATAGCCCGCAAAACTGACGTTAAATTCGGCATTTGCCTTTTAGCACAGTTCCCTGATACTCTAGAATTCGCTGATTCCAAGCCAATCCAGTTCCGTCTCAGACAGCATCCTTTGATGAGAAAACAGACGTTAAATGTATTGCGCATGGTTGAATCATGTTGCCAATTGTCATAATGATATAAACGGCCCTGACATCATCTATAGTTGAGGACACGAACGTTAACTTTTCTTTAAATATAACATAGTATATTAAGCCGAGAGATTTACTGTTAACAGTTTAATCCGTTCAATGAGTTCAGTTCAATATAAGAATCACAAATAGATATGTCACCACTAATAGTCAATGTCCCAAATAGATAATGTCACAAATAGAAATGTCACAACTTTTAACATCATTAAATTAATTATTAGGCAGCTGTCCTTGTGAAATAAGCTTAGTCAAAGACCGATTCATAATTATTTATAAACATCAAAACTTCTTTATTCTTACAACTAATTCATTACACCCATCATACAGTGGCGGATCCAGGGGGTGGGGTAATAGCCCCCCCCCCCCCATTTGCCTTAGAAGAAAAATGGCATTCAATTTATTCTATATCCAAATCCCCAAAATAGAATAGGCCTAAAGATAGAAATGCTTTGAACGTTAGCACCAACGTGATTTAAACAAGCATACGATGCTTTCTGATGCAGAGTCTGTCAGATTGTTCCTGGTTGGATAGCCTAGTCGGCAACACGCTTGCTCGATGAACAGGAAGTCACGGGTTCGAGTCCCAGTCGGGTCCGTCTCAGACAGTATCCTTAGATACGGAAACAGATGTAAAACTTAGTTTTACAACTTTACAGAGAATATTATGTTAGACTAATTAAAACAGAGCATTATACAAACAACATCATTCACGCAGTAGCGGTTCAATACTTTTTCAATTGAGGGTCTTATAAGGAAGACAGACTGGTAGGAATTTCCTCACAGCGGAAGTCAATAAGATCAAAGTGCCGAGTTCCCAATTGGTAAGTGACAATTTCCTCTTGAAAGGCTACGTCATTTTGAGTAGGCTAGACTAATGCCTTGGTGGACTATGTTATTTTTACCACTGGTAGACATCACATAACGTAGTATGAAATGTGAATATGACGGACGATTTATGTACTGCGTAAAATCTCGTCTCGAAAAACACGGGCGGCGGGCCGTGCCCTCCAAAGGGTCCGGGCCCCCTGCGTTGCAAGGTCTGCAGGGGCGGTAGTTATGCCCCTGAGGGGGAGAGGGCTTGGCATAGAAATAAGAATAAGACTCGGGAACTCTATCACCAAAGTGTAGAACCGCTACCGCTTCCACATATAAGTTTAACAAGGATACAATATTGTTCATTTCACTATCGGTCAAGAGTTCGATTCCCTGCCGGGTCCGTCTCTGACAGTATCTTCGGTAGTTTGGGTACGGAAACAGACGTTAAATGTAGCTTTACAGCTTTAATGTTTAAATTTACGCTTTCAGTAGCTAGAGACATGTAATTTGACAAATGAGCATATATCTGAACACAACTGTCCACAATACAATACAATACAATACAATACAATACAACACAATACCATACAGTAAGGAATATAATGCCCCATAGTTATTTCACACTATAAATTAGCTTTATAAATTTATATCATCTGATACTAGTTTTAAGAAACACAAAAATATTATCCAAATTTTAGACTTTCACACAAACACTGAACAGGTCTTAAATATAGATAATTCCATATCACAATTGCTCGAATTACTGGGGGGCATAAGCCTCGATGTCCCCATTAATATCTTCAAATTTCAGGGGCCTGAGAGTCAAGCCCCATGAATAAAACAAATAACAATTATTTTACGTCATTTTAGGCTTCGTAATTTTCTACCCCCCTCCCCCCCAAAAACTTTATTATAATTCGAGCACAAAATATCACTCACCCTGGAGTATAGGCTACAGTCACATTAGAATGGCACATACTACGATACATTACATGAAGTCACATTACACGGCACATGCTATATATAATTATCTTCAAGAAACAAAAATAAACACTGAGATGATTTTTTGTTGTTTCTCCAATAGAATGAAAGAAAAACAATTTGTTCCTTCTGTCGCCTTTCTTCTGTCGCCTTTCACGAAATTTGAAATCTGCCGGGGAACTACCTAGAATACTGCGGCGGTTTCGATCTGCGCTCAAGATTTGATTTTCCAGTGTTTTGAGTCGTTCTGTGTCGGTGACTTCAAGACACTGGGATGTATCCTGAACGGGGTATATCGATTGACTTTACTCTGCAGTAGCCTGTGAACCATGGATAAATTTCCGCTAACCAGATTGAGACTAGAAACATATGCACTTGACTTCAATTGCAACGCTCTGCGCCAGACAACTGGATACTAATTTATGGGGAGGACAACAGTCCTATTGCCTTTAAAGAAAATTCTCTTTGATGGATTAGAAGAAAATGGAATAAAAGTGCCAGGGTTGATAATAGACTGATTTACCGGGCCTATGTGATTGATGCGTAGATTTAACATAGAGTCACAGGAAGGACGATTTTGTGGAAATCCAACTGGAGGCATTGAAAATGGCACATTTGGAACAGGCATTGGAAGTTGCACGTTGCACATTAGGAACAGGCAATGCAAGTGGCACATTTGAAACAGGCAGGCCTGGGGAAAAACCAGTATCAGGGGGAAAACAACCAAACGGTGGCAATCCAAATATTGGTCTTGGGACATGCATCGTCCCAGTTGAGGAATGTCGCACTGGGTGTGTATGTTGATGTAGAAGAGGTGGTAGTGGTAGAAGAGGTGGTCGCATAATACATGGTAGTGGGATGGCTGATCCTCGGGGTATATGATGATCAACTCCAATGGGTCCAAAACCATCAAAGCTCCTCATCTGAGGTCTGCCAAGTATATTGCTGTCAACTCCAGAACCTTCCATGCGATCAACTGATTTTTCTTCCAATTGTGACGTTGTGCTGGAGATCATATTATCCATGTCAACACTCCCCCGCCTTACCCAAGATTCCCTTCTATCCGAAAGTCGACGCCACCCACTCTCTTGATCTCTACTATGACTGCTCCTACGAGAATCTCTTCGATGACCAAGAGAACTCTGATTGTTGTTACTTTTTGATCTTCGCCTTCTGCTAGACTTTACTGGGCTGTGTCTGGATTTCTTGACTGATAATGATCTCTTGATGTTCGAATTCGAGATCTATGATGATCTATCCATCGTGGGCTGCTGAATCTGAGATGATCCCTTGATCTTGGGTTTCTAAATCTGTGATGATCCCTTGATCCTGGGCTTCTAGATCTGCGCTGATGATCTCTGAATCTTGGGCCTCCAGATGCCAAACGATCTCTCGATCTTCGACCTCTAGATCTTCGACCATCTCTTGAAATTCGAATTCTAGATCCATGATGATCGCCGGATGTTGGGCTTTCATATCTACGATGACCTCTTGATCTTGGGCTTCTAGATACCCGAAGATCCCTTGATCTTCTAGTTGCCGGTGGTGAAAAATGTTTTCCTACTTTTCGACCTTGGTGACCCTCGCCAGTCCTTGTAACTAGCTCGATGCCAACGTTCTCTTGTTTCAAGCCCTCGACTTTCTGATGGCCTCCATCTCACTTCAGGTGTAGGTTCTCTACTACTGGATTGTTGTCAACTATGGGGTTTCAACTTCCACTATGACAGACTTCTGATACACCTGTCTCCATCTGTTGCCAGGATCTTTCACCACTACTTCTTCGATCGATAATACATGAATATCCAGTTGCTGAACAGTCCAAACCCATTCGGTTCTTTGATAAAACTGACTCCATAGATGGTGAGAAATCTGTCAAACCAAAGCTATTTCTTTCATCATTCATATTGGCCTCATTCCACATCTCACAAGCCTGTGGTGGAGTCTAGTCTTCAGATTGAGCGACAAAACCTGGTTCCAATTCCATTATGATCTTCAGATTGAGATTGAGGACGTAATTCAGACGCAAAGGAGTTTCCAGGTCATCAATACTCCTAGCGTTCAAATGGAGCATGGCTCTTATTGATTCCTCAACAGTACCGTAAAGTATGTAGGCATACCTTTTATTAGGTGGACACCGGAACCTATGAATGGCACCATGTGTTGCAAATTTTTCCAAAAGCTGTTTCGTATCTGTTAATGGTTCAATTCCACCAACCCAGAGGCAAGGTGTGACAAATATTCTTGAACTAAACATCAACTTAACGCTCTTCTCTTGTATTCGGATCTCTTCCTGGTTCTTCCCAGCTTCCAAGGCCATGTCCAGTTGAAATAAGTAATGAAGACAGAAACTAGAGACCCAAGCACCTTAATATCTATGTTTGTCACTCTACCATATTTGTTAAATATTTCTCTTAGTTTTTTTTATGTCAGACCTGTATAGGATCCCCAAATACCACAGTTCTTCTTTGCTGGAACAAAGCATACTTAGGTGTGATTGCATCACTGTGTCCAAGATTAGAATCTGTACTAGTAATATATTTCTGATGTTCTTGCTCTCAGAATATTCTGAGACACCTCCTCTCTCAATATCTCGCTCAGATCCCACTTCACAAGTCTCTAAATCTCTCTCAACATCTCGCATAGATCCCACTTCACAAGTCTCTGAATCTCTCTCAATATCTCGGTAGATCCCACTTCACAAGTCTCTGAATCTCTCTCAATATCCACTTCAGAATTCTCTGAATCCCCAGGTGCTGCAATATCCAAGCTCTTCGAATTTTCTGATAGAACTGGTTCCATTGCTGCTGGAACACCACCTAAAACAAGGCCTTCTTTCTTTGCATACAACTGTTCAGCATCAGCACTGTTCTTTGTGCGTTAAAAAATTTATACAGGCACTGCTTCTTTGAACTATGTCAGTGTGACAATAGTCCTTACATAGTTCTTCCAATTCCGCCGATACTTGATTACGAGATAGACTGCGATAAAAATTGAAGATTTTCACTGATGTTTAATTATCCACATCACCATTACTACTAAATATAGAATCTCCAATGAATCATCATTTTCAAATCTACAACAGAAATATAAAACTCATAAGATCATTTCACTATGGTATGTTCAAATATCAATTAAATACGATGCAGAAATCAAAACAAGTGGGATAAGAGGGTTGATGATGATTTTTAAATAGGCAGAGTGGAGGGCCTAGTAATAACCAGGCCCGCCACTCCTCTTTTTTTTTAAATAGGGCAGAAAATAGAATGGTAAGCTTATCTCTTTGTTTGATTATGTAATTTCAAGTCAATGACGAATCTAGAAATTTAATTTGCGAATCTAGAATCTAGAAATCTCAACAAATCTTCACCTGAGCTGAAATAATCAAACACAGACAATCACAACACCAACGCAAACTCAGAGTTACTTTAGAAGTACCGGTAGGTGTATACAATACAGAGTCTAGTAGGTAGGCCAAATATATATGATGCCTCAAATAACGTCAAGAGATGAGGAAACGGACGTTAAACCCATATTGTATTCTAGTGTATATAGCTTCTATTGAAAAGAGAATAAATAAGAGACTCAAGAAGCAGTTAGAACCAAATCAGGGTCAATCTGAACCCTTGGTTTAATAGAGCAGACAGCTATAAATTTTTAAGACAATTCAGAATAAACAAAAATCACTTCTACTGTCTTATAGGACTAAGCACACAATCAGCCTAACTACACACCTTTTGCTATGACACACATGCTCAGAGCAACCATACAATACAATACATTCTCTTTCAATAAATTTAAGAAAGACTCGTCGCACTACATGACCTATGGAACCATGTATAATTATTCTTCAGTTACATGGTGCGTTATAAACTTTGTCATCTATCTATCTAGTGCTCTGAAACGCGGCAGGTTCTGGGAGTCCAATTCTTTCATAACTCTCTATCACTAGCTTTTCGTATCATGACATCATATGTTCCACCATATTTTTAACTTCGCCATCCAACTAGTATAGTATCTTGAGCTAATACATAAAATATTCGCACTTATTTTCTTATGAAGCCAATACTTGTGAATGAAAAAAAATTAAATACCTAGCACGAGAATTAACATAAATTGGCCTCTCACTGGCAGGATAAAAATTAGGACCAAACCCAGGTAAAAAATATGTATCGTTGAAACTTAGAACATACCAATAAATATAATGTCAGTCTAAACAGAAAATTATACATAGTGAACAATCAGCACAAGTAGGTGATCATCCGTTGGAAAGACCACAGAGAGTTCTGGCGCTTCTTTTTTTAACAGATCAGTTGCAAATTTACAGTGAGGAAACAAGTGCATCACACCACTTGTTTGATTAGTATCTCTAACACTAGGTGGCAGAGATATCACCGCTGTATATTCTTTGTTGCGCAGGTACGCACCTAGGCTAGTCAGTGCACACTGCTTGATGTTTTCATCAGAGTCGTCTCTGACTTTAAAGTCTGCTTGAGATGTTAGAAGAATACTGCAGCGGTTTGGAATTGCCCATGTGATAAGACTGTGCAGTTCTGCAAGTCGTTCAGGATCGTTAACTTTGAGACGCTGCGAAATGTCAAGACCTGGGCATTCCGGTTGAGATTTGTTGTGCAGCAACGAACCTACCATAGAGACATTTCCTCTAATTGGATGAAGGTTAGAAACGAATACGTTTGACTTTAGCAGAAGTGCTCCGCTCCACACAATTGGATTTTTCTTTGCAGAGAGATCAGTGCTATTGCTCTTAGAGCCTTTTCTTTCAGTTGAGTGAGAAGTAGAAGGAATTTGAGGGTGAGTGTCGGAGCTGACTGTACTTACCGGACCAGGAAGGTAGTAGGGACGATTTGGCATAAAGTTTGTAGCTTGAGGATTTGAAGAAAATCCCACGAGAGGAGCCTCTAATATATTTGGAATTGGTATTGGTATACCAGAAGAGAAACCATAAGTAGATGGTGATATGCTCGAAGAAAATCCAGGAGCTGGGGGGAAGAAACCAAACGGTGGTTGTGGAGGAAAACTGAAAGCTGGTGGTGGAGGCATGCTCATCATTCCAGTATAGGCATTAGTGAATGGAGGTGGTTGACCATGTGGAAATGGTAAGGGCATTGCTGGTACCCCATGTATGTGAAGATTACCTCCAGTTAATCCAGCGGTATCGAACCATCTCGAATCTGGTTCTCCAGGAATATGGTTTTCTGAACCACCAGACCACTTCATTTCTGCTCTCCATAGTATATGGGGATTAACTCCAGCAACTTCCCTGTCATCAAACCAAGTATCTTCATTATGTGAGTTGGTACTGGAGATCATATTGTCCAAATTGGAGTCCACGCTCTCTTTCTTGTATTCCATTCGGTCAGAGCGCAGACACTTTACACTGGAACTTCTATTAATATCTCTGCTTTGACTACGCCCAGGAGAATCTCGTCGATAAACTGGGGATCTTTGACCATAACGACTTCTTGATCTTCGCCTTCTATAACGCTTCTTGTGACTATCTCTCGATTTTGAGCGCCTAAATATATGATTATCTTGAAATCTTGGACTCCTAGATCTACGATTACGCCTATGTCTCAATAACATATATTTTGGGCTCCTTGATCAAGCCAAAGCCAAATCACTCCGTTGTCGGCTTCTAGATTTGCATTGATCACTTGATCTTGAATTTCTAGATTTACTTTTATCTATTGCTTTTCTATGCAAAGGTGACCGATCATGGCTGTCCCAGCTATGATCTCTCCTTGAACTGTACCTCTGTGATCTTGATTCTGTGTCTTGATCTCTTGAACTGCATGTTTGTACTCGTGAAGACCGATCCCTGTTTCTCAAACTTTGTGATCCTCTCCCTTTCTTATCCCTAGATTCGTGATCTCTGCTAAAGAAATGATCCCAGTTTTCTATTGGCTCTGGACTTTTAGATTGACTCCTCTTCATTGGTGTAAACTCCTTGCTGCTGGACTCTTGCCACCTCACAGGTGATTCAAATTCTCGACTACAAGATCGGTTTTGAGATCCTGGGCTAATTTCTTTACTTCTGGATTGACGCAATCTTACTCTTGGTTCCCTGCTCATTGAGCGACATGTACTTCTGGATTTTGTAGCAATTTGACTTGTATTTCCACTAACAACACTTCTAGCTATAATGTCAGGTTCACAACGGTCACTCCTTTCTCCACTCATTGGCTTACAAACATTACGTGAAGGACTAATCGCTTCATCTATACATGAGTTCCAGTGACTTCCATCACCGCTTATTTTAGTACCATGTACTCCACGTGACACTGATCCTTGGTTAGCGTGAGGACTCAAGTCTCGAAAATATGATAGGCTTCTGGCACCAACTTTCACAAATTCTAAACTTTTTATGGATGACTTTCTCTGTGGTTGATCATCAGCACAATGTATAAGATCAGCAGGAATTTCCTGCCATACAGAGTAAGTTGCTGCCATTTCAGCTGCATTAAATCTTTCACGTATATCAGATCCACCACTGCATTGACTTTCCACTAGCCCACGGAATTCTTCACTGTCTTTCGATACCATCTCGTCATCTCGAGACATATCCACAACACTTCTATCAAGCTCATGAGGATCCGCTTCATGAGGAAGAGAATCAGCATTTTTAACGGGTTCTCGCTTCAATACCTTGTCGTTCAAATCAAATTCATATTGGCTGCACACCTTGTATTGAATTGAATTTGATGCTCCAGAATCCCAAAAGTTGTATCTATCTTCGATGTCCTCCGGAGAGACATAGTCCAGACGAAGACGAGTTCCTGATTCATCTATAATACTATTGTTCAAGTTGTTCATAGCTCTTTCCGCTTCTTCCCAATCATCATAGAGAACATAGGCATAGTTTTTATTAGATGAAAATAGGAATCTGATAATGTTACCATATTTTTCAAATTCATTCATAAGATGCTTGCCATCTGTTGAAGGTAGAATTCCGCCCACCCAGAGACAGTCTGTGACCAGTACAGTATCAAAATCCAAATTCACTCCCAATCCACAGATGCTGATTGCACCTTGATTAGCTATAGTATTGAGAGCCATATCCATATTTAAAAACTTGATGAAGACATATTTCAAATTACTAGGCTCTGTCTTTATCACTATGTCAGTCACAATTCCATATTTGTTAAAAGCTGTTCTTATTTCCTTCCTCGTCAACTGCGTATGATTGCCGCAAAATGTTAACGTTCTTGTTTGCATGACTGGAGCATACTTACGTGGAATTGGACGTGACCATTTCGAATTAGCATCTAAAGTTTCACAGGCTTTGTTTCTTTCCTTTGCGTTATTTAAACTCCATCCAGAGTGGCCACTTATTTCCCAATTTTCGTTTCGTCCACTCTCATATCTTCCACCATGACAAACTTCTGGCACACTGGTCTCCATCTGACGCCAGGATGTTTCACCAGCACTTCTATCGACATGCCTTGAAGTTTCATGGGCTTCCCAATCCAAACCTATTTGGCTATTTGATAAAACTAGATCCATGGATGCTGGAAAACCTGGGTATCCAAAGCTATTTCTTCTCTCAAATTCATCCATATTGGCCTCATTCCACATTTTACAAACCTGTGGTGGAGCCCAGTCTTCACATGAAGCTATCAAACCAGTTTCAAAATCCAGAAAGTTGTATTCATTATTCAAATCTTTGTAGAAGGCGTAGTCCAGACGAAGACATGTTCCCATGTCATCAATAATCCTACCATTCAATTGTGCCATGGCATGCATCGCTTCAAGCAGTCGAGCATATATAACATAGGCATAGTTTCTATTACGTGGCCGCATAAATCTGTTGATGGTACCATGTTTTGCAAACTCATCGTAAAGCCACTTCACATCTGTTAATGGGTTAATTCCTCCAACCCACAAGCAAGGTGTGGCCACTGTCTTCATACTAAAATTTAACTCAATCTTACAGAGCGATCCATGGATCCGAATTCTTCTACAATGTGCAAGAGCATTGAGCGCCATATCCATGTTGAGATATGTTATGAAGACAGAAATCAAATTAGATGTGGATGGGTCTGCCATTATTTCTATGTTCATGACTACACCATATTTTTCAAAACTTGGTCTTAGTTCTTCCTCAATCAAATGTCTATAAAATCCAGTAAAAACTAAAGTTCTTTTCAGCGTTGATTTCTTGTTCAAAGATGCATCTTTAGATTGGACTAAATTACCCAATATAGAAATTGACTTTGCATTTTCACTAACTGAATCATCCTTTCCAGAACTAGAGCCAGTACTTTCGATGTCCCTGTTTCTTATCCTCTCCGAATTCTCAATTAGGAGCTCTGGTAAATTTCTCTTTGGATCTTTCTCCATAGGCTTGCCACCCATCATAATAGCCTCACATTTGTCTAATAAATGCTCTTCGGATTGAGGTATGGTGCTTACTACAGATTCCAGAAGGTTGTGTTTATCGTCTATGTAAGAAGGAGGGACGTAATCCAGACGCAAAGGAGTTCCCAGTTCA
>JAQFZF010000196.1:0-20423 GCA_034695365.1 Enchytraeus norvegicus
GAGAGAGAGAGAGACAATGGGACCAAAGTCAACACTCCAATCAACAAACTATAATTTTCTATAAATCGTTTTCACTAATCTCAGAGACGACACTCCATAATATCCTGCCTCTAACTACTTAAAGCTCTTCAAATGTTAACATATCCTGTAAAATATCTACCGCATATATTTTAAAGATACTCGACTAACAAATTATATTAAATATTATTGTTAATATTGCATAGGAATATCATAACCAGATGATAAAATGTATGGTAATTCCAACTGCATTAACGTGGTACCGGTAATTTATTTATTGATTGATTAATTAATACTGAAATTTGGTTAAGCAAGAGATAAGTAAAATTTGTTGTTGAAAGATTGATTGACTAATATAATAAAAAGCCACTACATCGGTTTTGGCTTTTTTCTTCATGGCTATTGACTCTCCATTGTCTCATATATGAATCTTAAACAAGCATCTGATGCTTTCTGACCCATTAAATGTTATGTTATGATAATTAATTTAGTGATTTATTGATTAATTGATTGACACAATCGAGTGGTTACTGACGGGTATTTAGCTATAAAAATTTTCACTATCATAATTGATTGATTGATAGATTGATTAATGCTACTTACCTAGATACAGCTGAGCCTTCACTGACGGATATTTAGCTATAAGACTTTGCACTATCATAACGGCTGGGTCCAAATCATCTTCTACACAGAACAGTATCTCGAACTGAAACATAAAGAAAAGCTACAATTAATCAGCATGATCATTGGTATCATATTATGAGATCAACACTGTGATCACAGGAGATATGAAAATTGATAATTTATCAAATATATATGATTAATCATTAAAGAAAATAAGGTATGTTGTGCATTACATAAATTTGTAAAGTTATGATACTTCACTCTCCATTTGCTGCATTGCAACTTCTAACTATTATCACATTATTATCCATAGAGTTCTCTGGCTGCAAACAGGTTCAAGGCAGTTATATCTAAACACAGCAGCACATGTCTGGCTTATTAATGAGCACACAATCGATCAACCACAAACAGGCTGATCTCATCGCAAAGATTTTAACTACGGGTATTAAATACCTGATGTTGATAGAACTATTTTAAAACTATTAAAGCTAAGTCTTTCTCACTCAGCACTTGGGCGTAATGACACTGAAACTTTCCAATCTAAGACAGGTGACAATTAAATCATACATCTGACGGTGATATCGCCACTCGTCACAAGTACGATAGAAAGCTATACGTATACCATATTATTTCTTGGTTAGACTAGTTATAATCATTTCGCAGTGTGCAGCGTGTATGTAATACAATGTAGAGAAAAATTGCACCACAAAATAAACAACAGAATGCAGAGAATTAAAGCAGATAAAAAAATTGAAAATAGAAATAAATCATAATTTAATAATAATAATAATAATAATATAATAAATAGCAAAATAGTAGTTAAAATAAGAGTTACTTACTAGAGGATAGTCTAGTTGGAAGAAAGTTTCTAGGTTAGAGAAGAGATTCGAGTCTATGCCGCTGAGAGGTTTAATAATTGTGACACCAGGGGGAGGAGTCTCTACTGACCATGTGTTGGGTACCTTCCTGTGTAACCTGTACCATCTGTAACATACAATACAATACAATAAAATACGGTATCATACAATCTTCGTATTTTTATTTTTAAAGGGGAGAGTAAAACAGCTTGTCAAACAGCTTGCAACTCAAAGGATCCATCTGTGCATTGAACCCATGACCTCATGAGTCAGTGTCATGATTTAGAGCGCGTTACCATTAGACCACGAAGCATCTCCGTGGTTAAATGGCAGTGTAAGTATACTAATAAAGTACAAGACAAACTTACTATATATTATATAGCATTCTAAACATAATTTTAAATAGAAACTTTACAACGGAAATCATATATAATATTCAGTGGTATCGATATTTTTCCGCATTTAATTAAATTTCGACAAATGTCTACTATATATATACATGTATATACAGGGTGAGTTTTTTAAAAAACCAAAGGCTAACTCTCAATAACTTTGTCAAAACTCAAGATATTTTAAAAATATTTTCAGAATATATAGAGGAGGTTTGTCCACATCTAACCTCCAAATTTGGTCGAGAAATATCAATTATTTAAAAAATTACAGAGTTTCTACGGAAAAAGTCAAAAAAACATATTAACATAGCTTATTCATATAGCCATATGGTACAATATGGATCGAACAGCATAGTCCGGACTTCGTCAAGAAGGATGAGTGACCACCAAACTCACGTGAGCTCAAAACTCTCGAATACCACATCTGGGGCGAAATACATTAGAGTCACCAAGTGTTCATTTCTAAAAGGATAAGAGCACTCCAATGCTCTCCAATCAGGAGTGGAGAGCAAAAAATAATAATAAATTGCGCAGCCTAGCGAAATAGTATGGCAAACATGTGCGGTTGTCACGTGTAAAAGCAATATGAAAAGAATTTTTGATTTTTCAACCAACCAACAACCAACGATTCATATTGTACCATGGCTATTTGAATAAGCTATGTTCATATGTTTTTTTTACTTTCTCCGTAGAAACCCTGTAACTTTTTTTATAATTAATATTTCTCGACCAAATTTGGAGGTTAGCTGTGGAAAAACCTCCTCTATGTATCCTGAAAATATTTTTTAAATATCTTGAGTTTGACAAAGTTATTGAGATTTCGCCCGTGGGTTGTTTTTTTTAACTCACCCTGTATACATTTATATATATAGCACTCACAAATCTCACATACATGCGTAATAGTTTAAGGACGATTGTAGATAATTTATGCTTTGATCTTCAAATGATTGAAATCATAAGCACAAATAAGTAATTGTTTAATATCTATAACGGTTTACATATAGGCCTATAGATCTATGTATGCAATATATTCACATAGTTTTATATAGCATATACACTTAATTGAAATGTCCTTGAGCATTTATCCTTTAAGTTTAAACCTGGAAGCAACCAGCACTCTTACTACAGACTTTCATAAATTTCAAATGAAATAACATGCAACTACATGTATGTCTATTTGCGATTTCTTAATTAATGTACTTACTGTTTAACGATAAAAATACAGTTTTATAAATGGATTTCAGATCATTAAAGCACTGCACCAAGAAAATTAAACTATAACCTAACTATGTACTTTCAGTGTTACTGCTTCCATTGGCCTAGGTATTATAATCCATTTCTACGTACAGCAGTTATTGGTATCAATCCATCTATCAAATTTTCTGCCCAACAAATTGTCCTTATAACTTACATCACTTTCTACATAATTCTTGATAGACAGCTTTCCCATTTATGTCACAAAAATATATGAAATCTCCACGACCTGTGCTGGGTCCGGGCAAATTGAATTTGACCAACCAAAAACTGCACGTGTTTTGTAAGAGCCGATTAATGCAAATAACGAGGAAGGCAGCACATGGCAACATTTCAAAAGCCATATTTTCTCAAACTACAGGCTACTGTTTAGGCTTGATAAAGTTATAGATGGAGAAAAAATAAAACAAAGTATCAAATCATCAAGTCTAGACTTGTAACTCATTGCTATTTACGAAGGAAACCGCAGGATTAGTAACAGTTTCTCCACAATGTATTATACAAAATCTCTTAATTCAGTATTCATGGCTCGACTTAACTCTAGGCTGCAGCTAAACCTGATGAAACATGTTATATGCCAGTCCTCATACAACTTCCGCAATAGACACGTTTAGGCGGGGGAAAACGACGTTAATTTTGTGTAAATATTAAGCGTTATTTTGACTAATTTGGATATGCTGAAAACAATAGGATTCGCCAATTTTCCAAACATTGCTCCTCCGAATATAGTAATTTAGCAAATCTGCCTATTTCGTCCCATAATAGCCAATAGCATCCAGTTTAACATTGACTAAACAGGTCTATATGGTTATCAAAGTGAAGTGTTATTGATAATCTTAAAGTTACAATGGTTATTTCACTCGTCACGACGTGGGATGCATGCATTGGAGAATATGAAATTATTCACCTGGATAGGTTATTCCTACAGAGCTCTCTACTCTGTCTAAAATATAATCACTACTTTCAAAATGACATGCTCTATAATGAGATCTAGGGTTGCAAATTCCAAAGGACTAGAATTATTATAAGGTAAATTCTATTAATAATTATTAGCAATACACTTAATAAATATTAGCAATAGAAGAAATCATCACAGAAAGCCATATGTAGCCGAATTTAACATCTATTTCGATGCCAGAATCCTTGTTCGAAATTGTGAAACGTATAGTCGACGGGTATTAAAATTTAATACATAACCTAACGTCTTGCAGCATAGAAGGACAACAAAAATTATACACACAAAGCAATTAGCAGTACATTAATTCAGCAAAATAATTGTCTTAAAGTTTGCACAAATAAAATATGTAAGCCTACGTTGTACAGTAAGTAATTACGTGTGCTTAGAACAACTTAAAATAAAATATAATTATTAGGTATAACGGAAAAAACTTTTTCCAGTTATAATCTAGTTTAATTTCATTGTCAGCAGTATAATATCAATCACCGTCGGTCCAACTCAAATTATATTACAACATTCACCAGAAGCTAATATTGAGAAAACCATTAATAATTCACCAGCCGAATATAATCATCACAGCTTTATCATAGCATCACTGTATGCAGTCGACACCAGCGATCATTAATATACAGGTAGGTTGCTCAATTTCACACCTCTTTATCCAGAATTTAGGCTAAATAAACGACACGTGTATTGTATATGGAAGCAAAAATTCATTTTTTGGTCGATTGTGCAGAGCCGTCTTTAAGAGAAGCCTTGTGCTACTGAACCTGGACGTTGAACAGACTAAGACATCCAAAGGCTACACACTCTAGATCATGTGAATTTAACATCCTTTTCATTATCGCACTCGTGACGACATCAGTGACATGTATATGCAATACTTCTTAGAAATGTGAGGGTCCCAATAACCCCCAAATTTATTAAATAGTCTTCCTACTTGTCCACCTACTTTAAAAGAATTGCACAAATGTTTGGTCGGCAGCTTTGTTCGAAACGGAAATTTTCCAATCCTAAATTTCTAATCAGGTGGCGTCTGTTCAGGGGTTGCAAATTCAGCCCCTTTTGCTTAAAAGTCTAGAACCACTACTGCTAAAGGCTTACATGCCAAAGCCGAATTTCACATCAGTTTCGCGGCCTGACGGATACATCAGTTACGCGTGAGCCCTGGGATACGAACAGCGAAAATAGGAAACCCGAGTCGGACCCTTAACCGATTTGCTAGTAGCTCAGTCAATATTGCTGGCCCCCCTGATCCCTGATATCATCCTGAATGAGGAAACAGATCTATGCTAAATCTTTATCATTATATTATTAATAATTTAAGCATTTCTCCCCTTCTTATTCCTATTCTTTGTGTCGTACTCCGGTGACGTCATCAGAGCCACTTGTGATTTTAATTAATAATGACATTGATCCGAATTTACGAAGAACAAACCAAATGGTACTGCACCGTGCAGGCAGCATTGTAACTCCACTCGACACCATGCACTAATGCATGGACATTGACTAATGCCACAGCACTACAATCACACCATAGCTCGATACTTTCTCATGTTCAAAAGTTCATAATTATAAGCCTCTTATAGTAAAAGTTCATAATTATAAGCCTCTCATAGTAATATTGTAAAAGCAATAAAACTAAAAACTTTGAAAAACTTAAATAATTTTTTTTTAAAACTTTGGTTTGTTCTAACGTCAGCATCTGTACCACAAGGGCAAATCAGAGACGCACCCGGCACTGGAACTTGAACAGGCATCCTGCTTATCAGGCAAGAATGTCATCGACTATGCCATCCAACCGTAATCGTGTGAAATAGAAAATGAATGTTACGTAAGATAATGGGGAAACTATTTACATAACATATTTATTTATATTATAGAAGGTAAAATGATTTCCAGAAATAGTAAGGAATAAATTAGTGTAATATAGCACATTAAGCTTACGGCACAGCGTTTGTACGAAAATGATAAAAAATATATTAGTTGTCTAATATATTTTATATTAGAAAGCTTTTGTATACATACCAGTAATGGTCAACATGCATGTATGTATCGTAGGCCTCTACGATATAAATTTATATTTCTTATAATATATCATAATTTTTCTTAAATTGCAAGCTAACATAATATTAGAAATGTTTCCAGCAACGTTTTATAGCCATTTAAGCTCATAAATGTGAGAAACAGTAAATCGATTATTAAATTACATAATTGCAAAATGAATGAAACTATATAGAAATTTAGAAACATTCTAGTAAACATGGAATATCATAACCATTAACCAGTTAAATATAATACAAACATTCGGAGTAAGACCACGTTATACATAATACAATGGAAAAAAATCAATAAAGTATTTAAAACAAGAGTACTGTTTTCAACTGGAAACTTGTAAGCCTATATTTAATATATTTTCATAATTTAAGAATAAAGAGATTTATCATAAGCCGCTCTATGCGCTATGCCACAGTAGAGCTAAAGATGTCAAATAAAGATAAATCATGTATATAGCTCTGAGTCTATAGATTTAACAACATTATGATGTTATGAATAGCTCTATAGATTTAGCAACAAATGCAACATACATAATTATATTCCATGGAACCAAATGTTCTATCATGAATACAAGACGATTGTAGAAATCAGGCACCACATTCACACTATTCCATGTCAAAATTGGCTAATTAAACGATTTCATTAACGAACATCACACAAAATCACACATCAGGTGATTATAATTAAAACAACAACCAAACCCCGCAGCAGGATATCGACCTACGGATCTCAAATGTCAACCAACTGTATAACAGTCGCCATTTTGCTGTGAAGCTCGACATTTCATCAATTTAGACAGGTCTTTAAAATGCTGCTAGAAATTATTTCGAAAGCCGAATGCCTTTGTCAAAGCTTGCTTTAAAATGTAGAATCACATTCTCTTCAATTATAATTTAGAATGGCAGTGGTTTAATTAATCTTTACTTCAGCCTCTGACTATTAGCTGCCCATAGCTGCATGCAGTACGCTACAGATAACTCGAATTGACGTAGCCGCAATTTAGCAATTTAC
This sequence comes from Enchytraeus norvegicus, assembly GCA_034695365.1. Classification (NCBI taxonomy): domain Eukaryota; kingdom Metazoa; phylum Annelida; class Clitellata; order Enchytraeida; family Enchytraeidae; genus Enchytraeus; species Enchytraeus norvegicus. Next base: position 7,173 of record JAQFZF010000196.1, read on the forward strand.
AGCTTTCTTGGGACCACATGTGGCATTTTAAATATCAAACAATAAAGATATTTGTCCCTGACATCATACTGAATGAGGGAAAGGACGTTAAACCTAACTATTATATTATCTGCCACATACGGTCCGATGGAAGGTTCAGACACATTTATGGCACACGATACATAACCATTTCGCTCATTAATGTGCACATCATTGATCAATCAGTTAGGAACTAACTCCAGTGGTAAAGTCACTGAAGCATTAATCTGCAGCAGTTAGCAGCATTTAAACTTTTTCTCACAGATGACAACTACATAATTATGCTAACAGGGTTTCCTTTCTAAGTTTCGTTTTTTAGTATTCTTGTAATAGCCGTCCCGCTGGTTAATCGTACTTTTGCCATAAAGAGCGCACTAATGCAGCAAGAACGTATACATGATTGATTATTCTAACCTGCAAGGTCTGTGACGTTATTATTTTATATTCTGATATGGATTTGAACCCAGCACTCTCCAATCAATTGCGCCAGAACACACCACTCCAACCAATAAACCACCGGAATTGCTGAAGCACTAGACTGCAGCTGTTAGCTGCTGCAGCTGATTAAAAGCTCACAGATGAATCTGAGCAATCCGCTAGCACCACAAGTCGTGACTTGTTGAGATGTATTGTTTTATGCTCTGACCTCAATGCAGGACCATGCAAACTACTTCCTACACGTCTCGTAAGGCGAATAGACTAGAAAAGTTTACAAAAACGTGATGTTACGGGTTGCATGATATTAAGAATAAATGTTTTTTTTTTAAATCCTCAACACGACAGCCCACACCAGTAATATTCTTGAAACCATTGATCTAATGACAAATTTAAGCTATATAGCATTAATAAACATTAAATGATTGAACAAGCAAACGTCAAATATAATGTCCCGAGACATTTTATACAAGAACACTATTAGGTGCTACTAATATTGTTCAATTTTCTCGAAGTTCCTGATATCGCCCTCGGGTGAGGAACCGGACGTAAAATTCTCATTGTATTGTATTGTATTGAAGTGTAACAGTATTAATCAATCAATCACTACGAAATTTTAGTGTTGTTTCACCATCTGACGACGATATCACTGATGTCTCTAACAACATACATTTGGCCTATCAGCCTGTACAGTGTACTGTACGGTACACAGTGTACTGTACACTACGCTGTGTACTGTACAGTACGCTGTACACCCAAACAGAACTAGAAAATCTATATCTAGTGTACTGTACACTAAACTGTGTACTGTACAGTGCGCTGTACACTCTAACAGAACTATAAAATCTGTACACCCAAACAGAACTAGAAAATGCCAAATGCAACAAAAAGGTACCGTACAATTCCAGATGACCAGTAACCCAACAAAACTGTAATATAAAAGTCGATCGTAGAAGATGGTGAATATAAAATTTAAAGTAGACTTTTGCAGAGATCCAGAAAAACTGGCATATTTCTTCAAAATAACTGCCAAGGTTGAATAGTCTCGGAAGTCGGTAGACTATCGTGTTAAGCAGAACGCCTTGGGTTCAGTTCTTAGCCGAACCTATCTCTGATATATCATGTTGTTGTTACTCGCCCAGGATTCCAGCCGTGGTGGTGACACCCTCTCTGACATTATCCTTATGATAAGCAAACGTAAGCTAATCACAGACCACTTTCAAATCAAAATCCAATAACGTCCGGTTCATCATCTGACGACGATATCAGGAACTCTCAGACAGCATAAGTCACACCATCTGGTCCCACCTCAAACGCAGCCGAAAAGCACACATGCCGAAAGAGAAAAGGATCAAACACACTGCACTACATTTACTGTTTTATCATTTAGGTCTTAGAGTTGAATGTAACCATGCTCAGTAATCCTCCTGTGAGCATGGTTGCTATGTACCTGACGGCATGGTTGCTAACAATAAGTTGTTGCAGCAATGTTGCTACCTCTCATTCGGTTAATGCGTGCATAGTGGGATGATACAAAATGTCATAGTTAAAGCACTGTGTGATCCGCAACAGTCAACTGCTTTTATTATTAGCTGTTGTTATTATTATTATAGCTGACTGCAACTGAGCAGTCTCAGGTTAATGTGTACGGTACACAATACATCGACTCTTAGAGAGCAAAAGTGCTATTAGCAAATTTGTTTAAAAATCACTTTTTTGCATGAATGCATAGATTATATACCAATGCATATTATAGGTACAGATTTATTAGCTAGCTTTTCTGGTTAAAAAATAATATTAAGTTGAAATTTGTTATTATTAAATATTATTGAATATAGGACACCACAATTTATTTTAACTCTCCTGCAATATAATTAAATAGAAATTAGAGGGGAGATAGCACTTTTGCTTTCTAACAGGTCGACATGAACATTTGCTTTGCTATGATTCTCTATGCGTAATGTAAACTTATCATGTAGGACAGAGATTTTCAAACTGTAGTCCGCGGACCAGAGGGGGTCCGCGAGGAGTACGTTGGGGATCCACGAAGAGCTTTCTGGAAATATTAAAATATTAGCTTCACTCAATATAATAAAATGTTCGAATGATGAAAAATCAAAATCTGCTAACTATGATATTGGCTTTTTTCCAAAGAGAGAGTGGTTCCACCATGTCGCATGTTTGATATTACCTGTCTATCAAATAAATCATTTTCTTTATAATTTATGCTATGGTAATAGAGATATAATGTTATAAAATATGACATATCCAGTGGCGGCTGTAGGATAGCAACAATCTTTGGGGGGGGGGGAATAGGCCTACATGCATTTTTTCGAAATGAGAGCGTGGTCAAATAGAGGCTAATCGAGGGGGCCAAGGGTCCAAAATTGGTATTTGTATGAGTCAAACTACAATAATTATCAAACCGAGGGTGGCCAGAGGGCCGGGGAGGAGTAAACCGAATTTTTTTTCCAAAGGAATGAATGAATGAGGATTTAACGTCCGGTTCCTCACCCGAAGGCGATGTCAGGGACGTCAGGAAGAAGGAAGCGTAGGCCTATATATATATGAATCAGTCAAAGGTTTTCAAAACGTCAATCGTCAATCTTCAATCGTCAATGATACCATCATACCAAATGAGAAACTTCTCAAGGCATCATATTCAGTAGCGCTAAGAGTGGCTCGTAGTAAGAAAGCTCACACGATTAGGCCTACTGAAGACATGATTTTCACTTTTTGCAGTCGACATGATTGTGTGAAAACAATTGAGAGAAGGATTGAAGATATGTCAGCTAAAATGCAATTAAGGGAGACTGAAGCAAGGTTATATTGCAATACAACTCGATGTACCGTTGTTGCCAACCAAGCACAGTTAATTGTTGGTCTATGTAAGATATTGTTGGGACGGGGGAAATGACAGAAGATTTCTTGTTATGCCTTCCCATGCCTTCCATAACTACAGGAGAGGAGGTCTTCAAAGTTCTCGACGAGATTATTTCACAGTCCGGCCTGCATGCCGTGTGTGCTTGTCAAAGTACTTGTAACCAAGAATTTTTAAGTACGGGGGTCGAAATCCATGTCGAAAAAATTGATGGTCCCTGGTCCAAAAAGTATGTGAACCACTGATGTAGGGGATTGTAGGCTATATATAATTATTTATTTATTTACTTTCAAATTTCCGAATATATTTATGTGAAAGACGCACAGGCTAGTTTCCTTTTTGTTGCTGTTTTTTTTTATTATAATTTTATTGGACTACTCCATGATTAATCGTACCTTTGCCTTTCGATAAATGCAGTGAACTGATCGAAGAAATGGTTATTGATTTAATTTGTGTAACATTGCAAAGCATAGAGATGCCTTGGCATGCTATACTCTATTAAATATTAAACATTAATGTCGACTATGCCGGATTTCTGTATGGCCGAATCGGTATCACATTTGCCTTAGATGCAGGATGACACGGGTTCAATTCCTAGCCAGGCCCGTCTCTGACAGCATCCTTTTAGTACGGAAACAGACGTTAGCTTTTAGCTTTTTTAACTATGAAAATATGTGACTGAGATCAATTAGTAAAGAAGTGAAAAATGCTCGAAGCACAAACTGAACTACAACATTTATTTTGGCAAGAGGATGATTAATTATTGAATGTCAGGTATCTCGTCAATACCGTAAAACAGTAATATTTCAACTACACAACCATAGGCAATTTTCTATCCCATTCACTTACACCGACATGCCACGATCGATTCTTTTTATCAGACACAAGTAAATATTTGGGTCGGTCGATTTCTTCATGCAAAAATCGGACTACAAGAAAACAAATGTATTAGTATCTCTCTTCAGTATTGCTGGACGGCAACAGAGAATATTAATAATGCACGATCAAACTAATACATTGAATACAATATTATAGTATATAAAATATATAGTATATAAGATAGTCCTCATTTAATTTAATACAATTTATGTACATTAAACATAAAATGCATCATTATTTAGACATTGGTCTAAACAAACACGTTGCTTTCTAAACCATATAAGTTATTGTATTGCATTGTATCAGAAAGTTATCGATGCATGGATTCGCCGCCAACATACCAACCATTTCCTTATCAAATTTGGTCAATTTTTGTTGTTGCTTGGAAATGAATGTTATATAAATTTTGTTCCTTATCATAATCAAGTGAACCACGGTAGTGAATAAAAAATCTGAGCATATCAACCTAAACTCAAATAAAAAAGAAAAGTTTGAAAAATAAAAAGTTTGTTAACTCTTTAAAATCTGTATTAATTTCATGTTCAAATCTTACGCCAGAAGTGAATATAGCGTACCGGTAGCCTACTACATGGTCCGATTATCGATAGCGAGGTGACAAGACAACCTGAGGCTTTGAACAGCGAACACACTATAGACCTAGGTGAACAACTTGTAAGGAACAAAATTAATGTTGGCGGTCAATCCATGCATCTATAACTTTAAAAACAAAGCAAAAGAGCTCAAGTGATTGCTTCGACAAAATACACATCAAAACCAGATATGGCAGAAAATATCGTGAAACAGAGACAATGGAAGACATAGAAGAACTCAGACAATTTCTAACACCTAAACAGACAACACGCCAAGAAACAATCACAACACCCACAGCAACCACAACCGACACACCTGTGGACCACAATATCAACACCGAGATCATAAATTCGAACAACAACACACCAGAAACCATGGACACCATTGAACAACCAATAGCAACCACAAGTAACTCAACAGACAACAACACAACAGACAACAATACAACGGCAACAGCCACAACCAACAGATATAGCGACCACATGTGTATTTTGTCGAAGCTATCACTTGTGCTCTTTTGCTTTCTTTTTTATAGTTCAATAAATAAATAAACTAGTAATAAATATCAGATATGTAGAATTACAGTAATTAAATAACATGTGCAATGTGTATCGTGTGTACATAATTAACATCTATATAGTGTATATAAACAACAAACAATCAAGTCTGAACGTGAATAGTTGTTATAGTTTACAATCAATTACATTCATATAGTCTGCAATATCACATTTATAACTTACAAGTGTCCGCCCATTAACTGCATATGACATTTCCGCATTCTGTGTGAAACAGAATGTTACTAAAAGACTAGATTATTACTTTATTAGTTTATTGAGCTACACATGACAACATAATACACCTACTAATCGAATATACTACACGACGTATAACACAAGGCAGGTGTACACTGTAGTGTACATAATACATATACTTCGTATTAACCTGCTGAAAGATAAATTATACCTACTGAGTATACACTATACAGACAGCTATTTTTGTTACATACTTATTTTTAATTGCCTAAGAAAGTTAAGATAAAGTCACCCTAGGTTTAATAAATAAGCAGGTGGTATATGAAAGGTATACCAAATAAACTCGAAGATATTTTTTAACTCACAAATGCTATAGCATTTTAAAATTGTAGTCTGCCCTCTACAGCTTAATCGCACCATTTTCCTTAGACAGAGCACATGCAACAGGCGCGACACACAATTAACCTTCCAGGAGCCTAATGCGCACCCATGCCCAAGGGTGCTGGAGTAATTTTTCTTAGACTGGTCTGGGTTTGAACCCAGAGCTCCTATCAATCAGTGGCGCAGAAGCGCAGTACTTTACCCATTGGACTGCAACGCCTATTTAAAAATACTTTATAAATAGGCGTAACACTATCTTTACTCTAAGTCAGGATATATACTTGAACTTAGCCCCTTAATAACACATGATGAGCTACAGAAGGCAGTCGGGATACAAGCAAAGTCGTGACCACTTAAAAATTTTTGATCATCACATAAAAATAATCTAAAACAAAGATTTTATGCTAATAATCTACAGACCACTTAAACTGGACGACACATTCGTGACAATAAAAGCAAAAAATTACATCGCCCATTTACTGTAATTCAAAAATCAGATACATCTAGTGAAGCCGGTTCAATGTCCCACAAATAAAAAATCAGATATATTCTCTAACATGGATATGTATATATGGCAAAAGTTAGCCGAATTGGCTCTGGTAAATTTGAGAATAGACCAACAGAAAGCTGCACGACGTGCACGTGTGTCGTAGAAGCCGACTAACACAGTCAATGAGGAAGGATAAGGAGACCCACCTCAGAAAACCAAATTATCTTCAACAAAATATGGCATATACAACATTATGCCCTGGACCTGCAGTTAGGCAATGCACTGGGAGACGACAGAAAGTAGCTTTAGATACAATTAATCATGGAGTGAAAAAGTCTCGAAGACCGGCCACCAACCACTTGCACCATAGAAATTGTCGTTGGATAAAAGAGCCCGAGGACATATTATGAACTCGTGACAATTAGATTAAATTGGTAAGCTTAATATTCTAGTATTTTAATGGAAAATACAAAATATAGTTAGTACAACCAGTTGAATGTCCGACGGATATAACTCGAGACATAAATTCTAGAAAATTTAGTGCCATGATGACGGCACCATATACAATTATACATTATACACAATACATAGATATGTATTGTGTGCAATCTCGTACTGTACAGTACTGTGTAATCGGCTCAATAGAGTGTGATGACCTCTATTCAAGCGTGAAAACATGACTATCCCATAGCGACAGTGCAGTAACATTGTGATTTGTTTAGAGATATTATACAACGTACATGATATAAACTTTAAATTAACTAGATATCATAAGACCCGCGTGTGGTCACAGACACTCGAGAAAAGCCTTCACAATGATTATTAATGTTTCTAAGAGGTGATTAACGCAGACACCGATAAAAGCGACAATAGTTAAAGTAGAGAAAACGCCTTGGTAACGGCGTCGTACCACAGTATCTTTGTGATCGAATCCAACGTTAACTATTGAGTTGATCGATGATCGTTGATTCATTAATGAACGAGATTGATTAGAACGTTGAGATTTATGACACAATAGACTTCTTCTTTCTTTCATGCAAGCAGAAGACTTTCAATAGTTTAAAGCTAACTTATAATTTAACGTCAGTTTCGTAGCCCGGAGCCTTCCTCAATGTTTGGCAAGTCCTGCGATTTGAACTGTGAACCTATGGAATCAGGCGCGACACTGAACCAATACATGTGCAACTGGCTAGATAGATTAAAAAATCTATTTTTTTATTTAAAAAGCATGAGAATAGATCTGCCGAAAATTGCATGTCATTATTAATTTCATTATTACAAATCTGAAAACTCTCTATCCCCGATGTACGTAATGCCAATAAAAAAAAGATCATCATATGGCACTAACTTTAAAATAAATCAATTTTTTTAATAACAAATTTAAGTTGTTCTACCGATATATCACTTGAGCGCGCCCCGAGGACATACAAAGTGGACAATAGCTCTAGATGTATACCCTAAAAATCGATACACGTGTTGAATCATGGATATCAGCTTAGTTACATGAGAAGCATTAATTTGTTCGTCTCGTAAATGGTTAAGATGACAGAATGTTCAGTATTTCAAGGCCCACACAATGTTCAGTATTTTGATGCCCACACAATGGCCTTTAAATTTGCACAGCAAATTCGAGGTCATCGGCCGTCTCTAGTCTATACACAATAGACCAAAAAGTTTGACAAAATCAATAACCGATTTCAAATAAACCGAAATCAGATTCAATACTAGCTGAATCAAGTGGTGCATCGGATAAACTTCTGTCCGATTACCGACCAATAGTTTAACCGTCAGGATCCAAGGCTTATCCGTTGCTTATGTGCCTTTGGGTGGCTTAAAGTGAATTAAATTAAATTGTATATAACCGGGATTTTATTTTTAACATTTTTTCCTGTTTTCCTTTGAACAATTATTAATTGGTAATAATGGTATTTGTAAATTTTATTTCATTCTTTCAAATTAAGCTGAACAAATACAATGTCATGTATCTAGAAAAGTATCAAATCTCACTCAGTTATAAGTTAGAATTCGATTTGCCTTTGACGATTGGACTACAAATAAAAGGGAATATGGAAGAATAATATGCGCATGAATAAATCAATCAATAATAAAATTTAATAGTAGCCGCTCATAGCAACAGATTCAAACAAAAGATAATTAGCAAGTGGCATTTCATAAATGAAACTTTTATTATACTTAGTAAATTTAGTAAAGCTGACGAAGTTTCATGATTAATAAATATATTTAGTATTTTCTCCTGAAATGCGGACATTAAGATTGGACTATTTAACATAGCTAGCCTATTTAATTTCTTTATTGGTCAAGTAGGCCTGCGTCTAAAGATTTTTCCGTATATATATTTACACGTGACAGCCGCACATGCTAGTTTCCTTTCTTTGTTGCTGTTTTTATTATTATTTTACTATATTCTACTCCATGATTAATCGTACCTTTGCCTTTCGAAGGGTGCGCAATGCAACCAGCGCAGGTACACAATTAACCTTTCATCTTTCAGGTACCGATATGCACCCATACCCATGGTGCGGGGATATTTAGTTGACTAAGTGGAAATCGTTCCCAGGCCTCGAGCCATCACTCGATCCTGAGGATAAACACGTTGACCGCTTCACCAAATCTCCTTTATTCTATCGTGTCTTGGTATTTGACAGGATGGTCCTAAGGACTGTCCTATAGGATTGTCCTACTCGCTTTATACAGAAGCGGAACCATTTGCTAAAGTGGTCAACAAGCCCAACAGTGGGATTTTTCAGTCGCTGATGGATATTTCAGGCGGCTAAACCGTCGCTAAACAACAGCTTAGCTCGAAAATAGTTCAAATTGATCATCTGATAACTTCTTTGCCACGATAACATTTTTTTATAACTCTGCAGTCTACATCATTATACAATCCTATATTCTATTCAAAATTGTAAATCACTGCAGCAGTTGTTCACGATATCGAATCATAAAACAGCCAATCCCAAAAGTAACACTTCTTTATTAATCTGGCGAATCATATACCGCCGCGATATTGTTAGATTGTTTACATCCGCATAGTTCTAAATTAGCATATTCTTGAATGAATAACACACGTGCTACATATATTATCGCCTATAGTCCAGAATCAAAGAGCATGACAAATTTCTGAAAAATCTACACAATACATTTCTTCTCACGACCAATCCTTTATTTATCTACAGTAGAATTAATAGAATCACTTGAAACATATTACTCAAAGTGAAATAATAATTATGTAGTTACAGAAATTATCTAGTCTATGACTCAGCCGGCATCCGGTATCTCATTTAACTACTTAAGACGACCATGCAATAAAATACATTACAATTAGGATTTAACGCCCAGTTCCTCACCCACTTGAGGCGATGTCAGGGACTTCTCAAGAAGACTATAGATGCAACTGCAACAGTTGTAAACCACCAAACCACAGTTTGCTAATGGCATCGAAAAGAAAGCGATCTCATCCTAAACAGTGCACGTTCATTAGCCAGGGTAGAATCTGATTATACAGATCTAAGAAGAAAACATTTATGGGTTGCAGCTTGCCCTAGGTGGAAGGTTGTTATACAATGTACATCTACAATTCTACAATCTAAATGGTCGACGATCAAGCGCATGTATTACAACCAAATACATATTATAATTATATATCAATCAATAACATCATTCATTAGTATATATATCTACCAAATTTATACATTGGGCACCTAAAAGATTTGAACACTGAACGTCATGTATCAGAAGATTTTAAACAAAAGACAACTGACCCACCGAGACAGGACTAGATTAGTCTAGTTACTGATTGCTTGGTTACCAAGTATTTGATCACTGACTTTAATGACTGCTTGACGCATGCTCATTGATCACTTATAATATTTAATAATAATACAGGTCTATATAATATAATTACCTATTAAATATACTCAGACCTTATTAGTGGGCGTTAGGCAGTAAGCAAACAACAGGCCTACCACAGGAGGTTAGGAAAAGTCAAGAAATGCGGCTGGGCATCATGTATGCTTGGTCTAAACACAATAGTACCCTAATAATAGTATTACGTCAAATAATAATCTAGTAATATACAATCAAGCCCTCCATCCCCCCTCGGGGTCGGTCGGTATCAGAAGAGAATCGGTCGAAAAATATGACGTTTGTAAATTATAGAGCTCTGCCGAATTCTTCTGCAGCACGTAGTCACCAAAGATATACTCGGCGCTCCGAACAAATTGGTGACAATATTTTAATTTATTTGCTAAATAAAACGCCTAGGCCTACTTAAAATGTATACTTTAGAAGCCTTTAGTCACTATTAATAAATTGCTAGGTACTTTTAAACACATGCACAAAATGTATCTTAGAATCAAGGTGAAACCATGCTAAGATTTTGAACATAGTTGTTGGATTGGATCAATAAGATATTGAATCAACATGCTTTAGTGGCAAAGATTTTGCTTATAATTAATAGTCCTATACTACTTGGATAGCTGGCTAGCCTAAAGTAGATATTACAATTTCAGGTAATTGTGGAACAGCTTTAGCTTAATTATGACCTCATGTACCTTTGTTATTAATGAATTCGACTTTAAGGTTGACAACACAGTGGTCTAATTATAATTATAGAAGATGTGTTTCATATTTAGTTTGTTATTAATCTAACTCTCTCTCTCTCTCTCTCTCTCTCTCTCTCTTTCTCAGTGTACTGCCTAATGGCAGGTCCATGGCATATAACGTTTCCATGCCTCTCTATCCTCTGCTACCCTCTATTACTTCTTTCAACAAGCCCTTCCCCTTAAAACATGTCCTATCCTACTCTTCTTTCTGGTTCTTAACATATTCATCAGATGTCTTTGTACTCCGACTCTCCTCAGGACTTCTTCATTTGTAATTTTATCAACATAACTGATCTTTTCTATCCTTCTCCAGATCCACATTTCCAAAGCTTCCAATTTCCTAATATCTTCCTTTCCTAATGTCTTTCTTTAATTAGTCTAACAAATACCATAAATTAGCCGCGATTTTTGCTGCTTAGCCGTAAATTATCCTAAATCTGAATTCACTCATAATTACGGACATCAGCCGAATTTTTAATCAGACTGATTTACTCTTGGAAAAAAATCAACAGGTATAGGTCCACTCTAGATAGACCCATGTCAAAAGAGAAGAATTTATACACAAAACAAACAGCTAAGGCTGACGCAGGTTCACGAACTAAATATTTGCACACCTGTTTTCGTCAAACACTATGAGAACAAAAAAATTAAGTATGCTAAACCTGCAAACATATCCATAAAAATACTAAAATAATGTAGACCCACTGATCAATTTGTATTCATGAATTTATGAATATTACATCGATAATTATTATAATGCTACGTTAAATTTTGAAAGTTAACTTATTTAAATGCTCTAAACACAACATTATTAACTAAATATAATTGACATCATTTGAATCACGAATAAGTTTGTAATGAGTAGACTAACTTTTATGAATTATTTACCTTTAATCCTTTATATTATTTTGTGTTATCAGCATGCAATGCAAGTTTACCGCTAACGTCTACTGAATAGTATTTCTATATAACTTGTGACGCTACTACTTATTATTTGAATGGCCGTATACATGCAAAAGTGGACTAAGTAACATCAGAAATATAGTAAAAAAAATTGTGTTTATTTCAACAATATCTCTGTATTGCTTTCATAATATTTAACATATTTTGTTGGTATTTACTAGATATAATGGTGTTCTACAATACTGGTCAAAACTAATATTATTATGCCTTCAGTTTATGATTTTGAAAATATTTGAAATGACAATAAAATACTTTGTTTTGTGAGTTGGTCCACTTTTGCACACAGACATTCATTTTAGACTACCTTTTTATATTTAAAAAACCATGCGATCAAACAATCAAATTGAAGCAATAAAATTGAAGCGCAGGCTTTTTATAAAATATAACTTTGTAACTTTGTGGTAGTTTCTACTCGTACTATAAATACAATATGTACATTAAAAAGTAGTGCACATGGGTTGAATCAATTTTAAGCAATGAATTTTGCACTGGCAATGCACATACAAATTCAAGGTCACGCATAGTTTTTTAGAGCCGTAGGCGTATGCAAATAAACTCACAGCCTCACAAAACATTAGGCCATAATTAAATTGTAAGAACAGGTCCTACAGTGTGATATATTAACGTTTTCTTCTACTTTTACTACTTCAATTTATTACTGGCGTCGTAGTGGGTGTAATTATTCAATTATTCTTTATAATTATGTATAATCTTACAGGTACAGGAACAGGGATTAATTTAAATCCAGTTTACGCATGCTCCCGCAATGAGCTTTATGTCAATATTTAATCAAAGCAAAAGTTTTCAACTCGCGGCCTTACACAAATCATTGCATTCGTTAATCCACCGGGCTAGCCCGGTCATGCTCTCTTTATTAGCTAAATAGTGAACACACATCATGCAATCATTTCACTATATCGGCCAGAAAGTCTCACGTAAACTAAAATGAGTTTTTATAATGTTATGGATCGAAATGGGTGAAGAAATGGACGTTAAATAAATGAAATGAAAATAGCATAGACAATCAGCAATCTATAAATAGTCTTCTTGGGAATTCAGTTTTCCTGCGTCTGGGAGAACGGGATTTCCGATAGTTTCGGTTGAGCGCTGTGTGTGGGACTTCCGGTTTTGAGACAATGTAGTGCAGAGTGACCTGCCTAGTCGTGCCCTAGTCGAGCTAGAGAGAAGTCAATTACTGTTATGTGAGATATACAGAGTTTGTGAGATATAGACGTT
>JAQFZF010000197.1:0-20417 GCA_034695365.1 Enchytraeus norvegicus
ACGAGCAATGTTCAGTTCACCGAAGCCTACTAATTAAGCTGAGCTGAGCTGAGCTTAGCAATGTTCAGTTCGTCGCTTGTAGATAAGTAGGGGGCTTTAGGATCAGGTGGATTTATGGTTAGGGTTAGTCCCCCAACCATACCCTAACAATAACTTTAATCTGCACTGTTTGTGTTAATTTCCAAAAAATGGATATATAAAAAATGAATAATTTGAGACTGCCGTTACCCGGACTACCCGATATTTATTGTGATATCATTTTAGACTTTTTAGTATGTGGTATATGCACCTGACAGATTTAAAATTTTCTAAACATTTACAAACCCTAAAACTAAAAACCCAACTCTTAACAAAAATTCTAAACCAAGGTGCAAATTAAAATAAATCTGCAATTGAAAAAACCTGTACATGTGCAAGACGCAATGGGAGCTGAATAGTGATGTTAAATCTCAAGGCTAAAGCCGAGTTTAACGTCAGTTTCATCTGTTGGAAGGACATCAGTGACGAGCGAGCCTAGGATTCAAACTCTGCACCTGCTGATCCACAGTCGGTTATCTAACCGATCGACCACTGGCTCCAGTCAGATCTTCATTGTTTTCGATAGTAACGAGTACTTAGTACAATCATTAATTAACATAATAATGGGTTAATATATGGGTTTTACATCCATTTCATCAACTGACGATGATATCAGGGACGACGTCTTCAGCAATCCTAACTGATCTGCTATAAAGCAGTTAGCAAGTCACAAGAGATGAAGAGAACAGGGTCAAGACTGGTGCTGTAAGCAATTTTCAAATTTAATGTATTCAGATATTGGAAGCCAGCGAAGTGTTATATGACAACATAAGGGTTGAGGTGAATTGGCCTGACTTTGATTTATTGTTTGATTGATTGCCCGATTGTTTGATTGATTGATTGATTGATTACCCAGATGAAAACTGCTGACAGCACAGAGCTGATGACGGAGGGAAATGTCTATACGATGTATGCGTGTCGAAGAAGACGTGTGACCTCTAACACGGCTCTCTCGCACCTTTCACAACACTCGCACATCTCCTCGAATACTCCAGCTTCAACAGGTTACAGATTCTCTCTCTCTCTCTCTTCTCTCTCTCTCTCTCTCTCTCTCTCTCTCTCGCTCACTCTCTCAGTGCGCTGCCTAATGGCAGGTCCATGACATATAACTCTATAGTTTGTATATCATATTTATTGACTGACTTAGTGATTGATTAATTGATTGATTAATTGTGTGCAGTATACAGCTGAGCCTACATGGACATGTGTCACTGACAGTATGATGACAACCACGTGTCTGTTTTCTATCCCCGCCTCTCTACCACTAGTCTGAGCTTGACCCTCAACAACCACATGTCTGTTATCTATCCCCGCCTCTCTACCACCAGTCTGAGCTTGACCCTCAACAACTACGTGAGTCTTGATCTTATTCTTTGCTCTACCACTCTTTGCTGGTGCTCTACGTAACATATAATCATTTATACTCGTGGCGAAGACTTTGCTCCCGTTGTGGGGAGATAAAAGCCAGCTGTAAATAAATTGTGTCAACTGAACTGTGCACAATTTTCGCAAGTAAGTGCACAAATACACAGTTTTGTAACCTTTCAAATGTACCTGAAGACGTTCTTCTGGTAAGTTTTGAATGTTTATCATTAAATGTCATAGACGCGGCTCTTGACAAGCGAAATCATCAACAATTCATGAAATCCTCCTGTTCGAGCTTTATCAAACAGAGAGATAATTATTGTGTCCCAAAATGTCTTTAAAATATCTTAACTCGGGGGGGGGGCAATAGCGTACACCATGTTACCCCCATGTTTTGACCTGCATGTCGTCCATTTGTTTATGCTATTATTGTAATCTGGCATTTTATTTATAAACTTTTCCATTTAAACCATTTATTATACTGTTCTTGAGCAGAGCGTGTTGTTTAACGGTTAAGCATCCGGACTGCGGATCTAATCCCAGGGCTTTTCCGTCACTGATGTAGCCATCGGGCAGCGAACCTGACATTGAATTTCTTAAGCTTGTAGTTTTCTTTTATATAAAATTTCTTCAGTTTTCTTTTGTATACTTGATTATACTGTATTGTATCTTACTTTATTCTGTAGGCTGTAATGTATTTTATTGAATAAATCAATGAGCTATTTTAAACTGGCAGTTAACTGAATAATTTAAATTATCCACTCGGTCACGTGACTTGTTACACGAGCCCCCATTGGACAATCCGTCCACTGATCCAGCATCTGACCAATGGGCTGGCGTGTAACAAGTCACATGAATATGCCAATAACTTCGTGCACTGAAATCTAAAGGTCTCAATGATGAACTAATTGTAACAGTCTTTAAAGCGACCGTTTTATCTAAGCTAGCCTATGCCTCTCAGTTTTGGTGCGGATTCATTGGCGCCTCTGATAGGGCTAGGTTGGAAGCTTTTCTGAAAAAAGCATCAAGATGCTGTTTCTTTGATGGGTCTCGCACTTTTAGTGAGATGGCTGAAGCTGCTGACAGCAAACTGTTTAAGGCCATCACTAGCAACCAAAATCATGTATTGTATCCCTTACTTCCCAAAAAGAAAGGGGATACCATGACTAAACTTTGAAATAGACTCTCACTGCTACATACTTCCTTCCAAAAAGGCTCCATTAATGGACAGTGGTTTAGTGTAGTAAATACATTATAAATACAAAATATACATTTACATTGTATATTTTGCATTGTGTTGCCATTGTATATTCTTCTGTATGCTGTTACTTTCATGTAAGATTTCTGTGTTGTGACAGATATCAATAATAAACGAATATTTTATACATTATTGTTATCATTATCCAATAGTAATGAACAGAAGGAGTCTGACGAGACGAAGAATATAAAACAATTTAACACAATAGCAAGAGGTGCTTTGTAAAAATAATAAGAAAATACACTCGGAGTGGGTTGAGATAAATTAAGAATTGGATCGCACAGACAATTCGCACGTTCGTAAGAGGCGATTGAAGCAGATATGGCTGTGGAGAGTCAATAGCCATGTGGCAACGGTTTCTGTGTTATAGACCAATTGGTCGATCAAATTCCCAGCTTGCAGAGGTCTAGGCTGCCACACCGGTTGTGTCATTTTGTGCATGGCTACTTGACTTTAAATTCTCCACTTTAAGCTACTGTGGCATTTTGCAAGGAGTGGCGCTTTAAAGATATACATATTATTATTATTACCCTGCATCCATCAGTACAGTCACACCCGACAAGAAAGGCGGGGTCTAGATTGAGGTTGACGCCCTCTGATGGCATGCGTTGGTTAGAGTATTCCACATAGTCCGGGTAAGCTCTGTCGTAGGCATTCACCGCCGGTATTGATATAGTCTCCTTGCCATAGGATAGATCAGTTATATCACAGAACGTCTGTCAATCAATCAATCAATAAATCAATCAATCCAAAGCAAACACTAAGAATCGAGTCAAAACCAATGTAACAACAATAAATGACATATTCATTGGATTAAGGTACATTGGCATTATTGATTTATTTTCTCTCTGTGCATTAGCAAGTGTGTTATGGTGGTATAGAACTGCTTCAAGTTGCTTAGTCTGCTTGAAACGTCCCTGTCATTGCCTTCTGGTGAGGAACTGGACGTTAAATTCTCATAATATTGTATTGTATTGTATTGAAATACGAGTGCCACCTGTTTTCAAAAGATGACTGATCCATCCTGGTAGAAACCTTCCCATTATGACTTTCAACTGTGCTACTGACTGGCATATAAAAAAAGAACGGAATACCTTGATATAAACCAGATTGATTGATTGATAGCAAAAAACTGATTGAATGATTGATTGAATGATAAGGACCTTGATAGGAACGTATTCAGTGTCTACACGTAGGTGTGAGTCACAGCTGAACAAGTCTATGGTGAGACGTGACTGGGTGTGTACCAGGTACTTGTCTATCTCACTGATGCCTCGGAGACGTCTCTGACACGGCGCTCGGTACCACACCGATATTCTGCCGTACGGCTTCTGCTTGGCCAGCTGCCTGCTCAATCAATCAATCATTCAATCAATCAATCAATACAATAGAATGCTGATTAAACGTCCGGTTCCTCACCCAATCAATCAATCAATCAGTCAATACAATACAATGAGGATTTAACGTCCGGTTTCTCACCCAATCATTCAATCAATCAATAAATCAATCAATCCATCAATCAATCGTATGTTTGATCAGCGAGTAATACGTATAATTAATACACTACACGGCTAGTCTGAAATTAAATATTTAAATGAAAAGTTCACAATACAATGGAAAATGGACATTTAACAGCTCCTCTACACACTATGTATTCCTCTACACACTATGTATTCCTCTACACACTATGTATCTCAGAAGCGTTGTGCAGTCAGCTAAGTATTGTATGCCTTTTTAGAAAGATTGGCTTTCACATTTTTTTAAATTCCATAAACTGATTTACTCCAGACTCTCACCATGAATACCCTACAAGGTAGGGAATTCAAAACGGCGGGACCTCAAATAGCAAAAGCAGCAGAACCCAGAGTACTACTAACATCTGCGTCCTAATCTCTCTCTCTCTTTCAGTGTACTGCCTAATGGCAGGTCCATAGCATATAACGTTTCCATACCTCTCTATCCTCAGTTTCTCTTTTCATATCCACATATGATCCATTCATCACATCATCCAACATTCCTATTCTTGGTCTTCCTTTGACTCTCTTTTCAACCATTCTACCCTCTAATACTTCTTTCAACAAACCCTTCCCCCTTAAAACATGTCCTATCCAACTCTTCTCCTGTTTCTTAACATATTCATCAGATGTCTCTGTACTCCAACTCTTCTCAGGACTTCTTCATTTGTAATTTTATCAACATAATTGATCTTTTCCATCCTTCTCCGGATCCACATTTCCAAAGTTTCCAGTTTCCTAATATCCTGCTTTCTTAATGTCCATGCTTCAGAGCCATACAGATGTGTAGTCCAAACCAAAGTCTTTGCAATCTTTAATCAAATGAACGTGTCCCATGGATGATCTAAAATAAAATTAAAATAAATAAAATTAAATAAAATGATGAGTGTCCTAATCAAATCAACCTAATTAAATCAAAATAATTCTTTAT
Organism: Enchytraeus norvegicus; assembly: GCA_034695365.1. Taxonomy (NCBI): domain Eukaryota; kingdom Metazoa; phylum Annelida; class Clitellata; order Enchytraeida; family Enchytraeidae; genus Enchytraeus; species Enchytraeus norvegicus. Next base: position 5,147 of record JAQFZF010000197.1, read on the forward strand.
TATTTACAGTATTCAGTACCAGTTTCTACAAGAGTCCCACTCACCTTTCCCAGCCCATGAGCAGTGGCAGCAGTAGAGGATTCTTGCCTCGGTGTTCCCTAGGATCTACCTCTGCGTCCTTGACACAGGCAGGTGAACACTGGTGGTGCACTGTTAGATCAACCAATCAATCAATCAATCAAAAGCGGCTCTTTTAATCTAGTCAATCTCGAGTAGCCGGGCCACGAATCAATCCGTTCTTAAAGAATCGTTTTATAAAACCCACAGGGCTGTTTATACCCAAGGTAAAGAAAATATTTACTCTACCATTTCTTAAGTATAAAATATACTAATTCTGAATACAATAATTGTAATTAAACTAAAATATACTGGTTCGAGTAATTCTTGTAATTCTTGGCGGTCCGTGGTTCTGTTGCTATGCACGCCTGGTGGATGGTTACAGAGCTATTCAATGATAAACAAACAGTTTTTATCATAAAATAATTATTTTCAAGAGTTTCACACAAATTTTAATCACGGAGTCATATATGGAACAGTTAAAATACCTGTACCAATAAATGTAATTAAATATAAACCTACGAAATCACCGCATATGGTCGAAATAATAGAAAAATGTGGCTGCTCCCATGTATTTATATGCTAAGACTAGTGATTTAATCAACTTGACCTATAACCTAGATACCACGGAGCATGCGCAGTGAGCAGTATATTGTATTGTTCGAATTAGGCTATTTAGTCTCAAAATTTTCTGCAGTTATAATATTAGAAATTCTTATAATATTGTATTCATGAACGCTATAACATTAGAAGATGTATTTCTTTCGGACGATTACAAATTCTTTATCTAGTTTAACCTTCGGCCACATGGCAATAAATCATGATATGGGAATGATCTAAATATTGGCTTACTAATATAAAATATAGACTTATTAATAAAACTGTAATATATAATCGATAGAGTCTAAAGAAAGCTGAGTCAATGGCCAGAGGGCACCCAGCTCACGACGTTATTAGTAAGCTTCTGCTGTGAAGTTCTGTAGAGTGCCAAAATCAAGCCAAAATCAATTCAAACCGGTTTTACGTTCGATTCATCATCTCTCGACGATATCAGGAACGTCTCATACACAATAATATTATGTCACACCAATGTTAAAAAAAGTAATCAAAATCAATGATAATTTAAGTATTAACAATTAATAGCTTGATATATTGGAAATTCTTTTATAACTCTAAATGCGACTAATATTTGTATAGAAATTGACGAACGATATCACATTTCAATTCGATCCACTTAATTAATTTTTTATTTATAGATTAATTTCGTATTTAATTTCTCCTGATATAGTCGTAAAATGATGAAACGGACGTTAGACCAAAATTTTATTATATTTGTACACAATATTTAATAATAAAACTATCACCTTTATGAACTTTCTTATATTAATTAACATTATAGTCCAACGCGAAAATACACTTTGTTACACTTTATTAAGTCAATAAAAGCTAAAGAAACTGAATAGGCCTACATTATCCTAAGCGCATTTCTCTCACGACGCTTTGAGGAGGCCTAACTGTTGATTGTCACAGTCAATGTTAAATTGATCTTTAATTTACATGGAAGCGAGATAGATAATATATTTAAACTCTAACTAGCACATGATTAGGAACACAACCCCGACCAATGAGTTGATTCCTACAAAAAACCTTGTTTACCTTTCATATCTCATTTTCTTCTAGGAAAAACATCGTAAACTGAGGTTGTTCCCCTTGCCTCCTCAGTATGTGCTTTAGGCTCTTGCGAATCACATGCAGTTATCTGTTAGACAAATCTCGAAATGAGACTTCTCAGATTCAACACGGGAACTCTAATATCAAAGCAATTCTCGAATAACGTATGTCTTGCTGGCTAATGAGTTGGTGAATGATGGTGAATAATGAGTATGTCTTGGTGGCTTAGTGGTAGCGTCGTGGATTTTCAAACACTACGTTCGGGGTTCAACTCCCGGCAGAGCCGATCAGAGAGTAAAATCGCGGACGTACAAATGGGATCGTTGATCGTTGCTTTCAGCGCGAAATGGGTCTTAAACAAGCATCTGATGCTTCCTGATCAATATCCCCGTTATTATTATTATTATGTTACACAGTACTTCATTCTATTAATTTAAAGTAGTCCTAGTATTGCTTGTACTGTTGGAGACGTCCCTGATGATGAAGCGGACGTTAACCTCTTTTTGTACCGTTGTTGTATTGTCCTGATGTTTTGCCATTATCTTAAAATCGATGGCATCCATCTATAAATATTTTATTAGTCTAAGAAAGAAGACTACTGAACCTAACATGATCAATGTTTTGTCACCCATGTGTCGTCTATTTGTCACCTATATGAAACATTTCGCCTAGAGTGAAAATGACTCGAATCTCAGAGGCTTAGATGCTGAGTATAGCTTTCATAAAGAAGAATCGTGTTTTGTTTGATGCATTCATGCCACCTACACTGTAACCTACATAACACATAAATATAAAAATAACCATACACTAAGACTTCATAGGCCTACATTAAATTAGCCTACACTGAGTACACTAAATTTGTTTTCGAAGTCGCAAAGTTACCGTGAAATAAATTAGACCCTGATGTCGTCGTCAGATGATGAAGCGGATGTTAAATTAGTATTCATTGATTGACCCCTCTCAGAATGAAAATGTGGAATTCTGTTGCAAAGCTGGTCTACTATTTTCTTTTCATTCTCGTCTGTTTCTACCATTTAAAAACGTATATTTTCACCATCTACATGTATGTCCTGTGAATAAATGAAGTCAATAGATCTGAATCGTGTCTGTCCTCTTTCCTATTTCAGCTTGCTTCTTCATTACTGGTTCTTACATTAGTAAGACAAGTTTGATTGCTTGGTTGATTGATAGATATATAGATTGATTGATTGATTGAGTGACTAATTGAATGAGTGAATGGTTGATTGATAGATAGATTGATTGATTGAGGAGTTAATAATAATTATAATAATAATTGAGGGGTTGATTGGTTGATTTCTTGATTTGACTGAATGATTAAATGATGATTGAATGATTGAATGATTGAATGATTGATTGAATGATTGATTGATTGATTGATGTGTATAGAAGATCCAGCAGGTGGGAGAACCTGCACCTATGAGACCAGACCTGGGCGCCTACACCAGTAAGACAAGTCTAGAGTTAGATATCAGCCCTCCAGTGCCCGGGTATAAATTAATTTAATATATAAATAAGTTTTTTATATCCATCTTTATTCGCCACTTGGGCATAGAAACAAATTGCAGCACAAAACAAACGGAAATAAAAAACAAATCGAGAAGTAGCAGAAAGTTTATACCGCCTTGAGTGGTATAAGGCCCTGAGCTGGAAAAAGATGGAATCTTTGATCGTTGGTTAAACCTCTGTGCCTCTGGCATGGAGGAAAGTTCACAAATAGTTGTTTATTAATGTTTAGTTCCGTGTACTAGGCCAATTGGTCGCTCAAATTCAAAACGTGCTAAGGCATTACCACGTCGTATGTGACCTATGGCAGGCTGGACAACTTTACTCTTCCTTGTTCCAAAAAGCGCCACTGAGATACCTAGTACATAGTGAAGCTATAAAATATCGTTTTGTATTGCCCGAGTGGGTTCGGGAAAATTGAGAATTGATCCCACCGACAACTGCGCGTGTTCGTAAGAGGCGACTGAAGCGGATACGGCAGTGGAGAGTTGATGGCTATGTGGCTATGATTTCTGTGTAATGGATCAATTGGTCACTCAAATTCCAGTCTGGCGGAGTTCTAGGCTGCCACATCGGTTGTGGCGCTTTGCTCCATGGGTATTTGGCTCTCCATTGTCCATTATATGGGTCTTAAACAAGCATCTTATGCTTCCTGACCTATTAGATGTTATGTTATGTTATGTTATGTTACTAGCAAGTTGTAATACTCTCAATAGTGGTATATGAAAATTTGGGTCTAAATGAAGTTTTAAAAAAAAGTTAAAAATTATATTCTCCCACGCGAATCAAGACCCCGTTGTATACTTAGCACATTTCTCGATGTCAGGGTTTTGTAGAAGGTCCATTGCTTCTTTTAAATACTACGGAATATTTTATGAGTATTTTTCTCCTCCATTCTCTCTCCTCCCAGCACAATAATAATTAGCTATTCCGTTCACGCAGTGTCGATGTAACTTGTATACGCCCCGCTACACTCAGCCGAGACCTGGCTTAACCTGGATAATAGTGAAATAATGACACACATTAGCAACACTGATGCTTATCCTTCCCTAGTCCCTCACACAGGCCCACTTCATCCTCAAAATCTATCCCCCACCTCTCGTTGGCAAGGACTTGGTCCGCGTTTTGGGGGTCCAAAAAAGTTGGGGAGGGGGATCAAAAATATTTGGTCCACCATCATGGCCGTAGCCATGATGGGGGTTTGAGGGTTTAAACCCCCCGAAATTTTTTGACCAATTTTTTACATGTGTTACTTTTTAATCTCTCTTTTCTCTCTATCTCTCTCTCTCTCTCTCTCTCTCTCTGATGCATTGCCTGATGTCTGGTTACAGTCAGTGTGGTATAATTAAAAAAAATTTAACACTCGATCTTCAATGGGAAAACATACATTTTATAATCGATGGTTCGATGAACTCAAAAGTTGATAAATTTGTAAAAAATATGTTTCGCTGTTGCCGAAGTATTCATCCTCTGCCATTTTAAACTTGCTAAAATAGCAGAGCATCATTTAGTAAAGAGGCTGAAAGAGTTTTCCAATTATAAAGAGATTATAGTTGACCTACAGTCCTACATGAGAAATTCTTAACCTTTACAGGGGTACATGGCTCACGTCTAGTCTCTACCAATAATTGCAGAATTTTCAAGTTCATACATTTTCAATTGAAAAAATTCTACTTATAGATAGCAACCTGTGTTTAAAACTAAATTTTCTGAGGTGACCTCAAATTGAATTCAATGAGAATTTGAAGAATTTGAAGATACCCGTAGACTAGAGATCTTTAACAAACAAAAAGCTTTGAAACTCTCCTAACTCGCAGAGGTGAAACTCTGAAAACCTGTTTGTTGTGAAAAATTAAGCTAACGCCACTCTACAAAGCTCGGACCCACCCGAATTTAGAAATATTTGACCAGCACTTACCTAATATAAGCCGTCTCCCCAGGGTGAACTGAACCGTGGTAAGCATGCATTTACAGCACCCTCCAGAATAAAAATTGTCAACAAAATGGATTAAGCTTATAAGGCCTACAAATTGATAAACTCCGGTAGACCATTATCTATGGAAAGCCCATCTGGTAACACAAAATCTGGTAACAACCTCAAAATTTCCAATCTCCCACTTCCTCCCCTATGGGATAGGCCGCTGTACCATAGTTCTATGGGCTGTACTGAGTAGCCCCCCCCCCTCGCTTCAGTTAATGTGACCTTGACAAATGGTCCGCAGTAGTCCGTTTCATGGCATTTATCCTGAATTTTTTTCAAACTCGCCCCCCCGAAAAATTTTTTGGCTACGGCCCTGACGCCCATATTTTGGCAAAATTTCTGTCACAGCTATGAAAGTACACAAAAATTGTCATACACTTAACAATTTGACATAAAAAATCTTCATAAAACTAATTTTTTTAGCCAAACTATCTCAAATGTTGGGGGTCAAAGATACTCCGACCCCCCATCTTAAACTTACGGGGGGACCAACCCCACGGACACCCTCCCCTAAGTTTCAGCCCATGCTACCTCTCCACCTTATCCATTGAAGAATTTGTGTGAGCCTGTGGATTGTGGAATATCCTGCAGAAGTTGATTCTTGTCGCATTGATTTCGGTAGCAGACCTGCATTGTAAGCACGAGTTCCTGAGTTCCGTGTAGAGCTGAGTCAGTCACAGAAATAAGACTTGGATGTGGAAGCTGGCTGTAAACCCTAACCTGTTTTTACTATTAGCCTAATGTTAATGTCAATTAGGCCTATGCCCAATTTCCAATGAGATATCGACATATTACGCCATTAGAGACGGAGGGGGGGGGGTGGAGAACCAGGCTAGTGAAAATAAACATAACATTTAAAGCCTAATTATCAGAGACAAGAAATAGGTTACTATTTCGTATATTTCAATAAATTTCGTATTTTTCTGCATATTGTGAACAAGTTATGCTGGTTGCACGATATTTGAATATTGTATAAGGAGGCTCTTATACAGTTCTTATACAGTTCTGGTTCCACCTTTTGGTTTTTTCCGCAATCTCTTCGCAAGTTTAAAGCGTCAAACCTTATTTTATTTCACATTTGTTATATTCATTAGGTCTATGCTCCAAATCACGTTAGTCTCACGTTTATGTCATAGTCATATACTCAAATTCAAATTCCTGCAGCCAATCTTTACTATCACACTCTTTAAGGAACATATATTTCATAAACAAAGCGATTACAATCACCGGGACTTCTTCTTTAGACAGTGGTACTATAGAGATCATCGCCATCGAGCGCTGATTTGCGAGATCCATCTTCGACTCCATAGCACAAAATTTCAAAACCTTCTATTTTAAACATAGTTAAAATTCGTATTTGATAAAATTTAAAAAATGCGATTTTTCCAAAACGACTCACTCAATGTAATTTGAGTCAGAAAGATGGACCAGGGAATATCAGGGGACTGCGACAATGGTGACGAATCGAGAAGAGAGCGGTGTAGGAGAGGGGTGGGGGGGCGAGAAGTTTTTGTGAGGGGGGGGGGGGTGGTTCTCTTGTAGCGCGGTGATAAATGGAACACTGGAGAGCTTTGCTTGCACTACGCCGTGACCGAGGTCCCGGTGATGGAAAACAGAAATCCGTTCCGCTTCTGTCCTTCCATTCCATCAACTGGAAAGATTTAGTCAGACTGGTGGCGGTCTAAGAGGTTGGGTGGATAGGAGTGTTGATATAACGTCCCTGATATCGTCGTCAGATGATGATGTGGTCGTTAAACCTATCTCATATTGTATTGCATATTGATCAAAAAGGACCCCTAAATATTAAATCAATCAATCACAAACGTTAATGTAGCGCACTTTTAATCTAAAAGCGCTCATGAACAGTAAAGAAAATTAGCCTGGCCTGCCATAGATCACAACGGATGTGGCAGGGTCTCTGCTGGTCTGGAATTTGAGTAAACACAGAAGTCATACCGTGGACCACTTTTCAATACGTGTAGTTTTCGGTTGATGAACATTCTCAAGTTCTCGGTACCACCACGGGGTGAAGGCTCTGGTAGTTACGTACTTGCCTATCAAGCAGTAAGCCGCGGATTCTAAACTCCAGTCGTCAGCAATGGCATACTGAGTCGTCCACAGCCGTGCTTGCACTTGGCTTTATTTCTTCTTCCATGAAATTTTAATTTAATGCTTAAACAATGCATATTAAACTGCAATACAATTAGAGTAGTAAAAGTATAATTTATATAATTCAGCCAGTAATTATAATTAATATGCGACATGGGGGGGGCGGAGGGGGTGCACTGGCCCCCTCCGGCCCCCCTCATGTCTCGAGGAGATAGAATGGCACAGCCCCAGTCCACCTCCCCCAAATCCTCGCCTGTCTTTCTGTACAAAAATTCAGTCCCGATAGAAGAATTCATATTCTGCTGTTTCTCAAATTATGGAGCACACCATCGATCAATACTTTTATCTCATCATAAAGGCTTTTCTTTTACCAAACCTAATATATGTAATTGTTCAAGGGAATTTAAGATCTCTGAGATTGTAACGTTGCCTCCCTCGGTGATTGCGTTTTCAGCTACTACAAAACATATGCATGTTTCGGTTGGTCCTTCTTGTATTTGAGGGATCCAACACGATAAAAAATATAGTCTGACAATTGCAGAAAATTCTGAATCTCAACTTTATCCCTTCTAACCCCCTATCAGATTAGACATATGACGGAATTGTACTGTTCGTCACACCTACCCGGAGACTGTAGGAATGGTTCCACGGACTTACTGGACTAGCTCCAGACACGGCGGAGCCGGAAGTGTAAAGTTTTGTCGCTTGTTATCCCGATTCCCAGCGGGTGGCATTTCCAATTTTCCCATCTGCAGAACTTGCTGTCAAATAAAGTCGACATGGCGCTCAGTGAGTGTGCAATGATTGGGTTAGGTGCTGGTTCCACTGGAGCGATTTCATGTCAGTATTATCTCTATGACTGCTTGATTATCTACTTGATTATCTACATGAGCAATCCATCAATGTCTACATACAATCATACATGTTACAATCATCTGTAGTAAGATGGATTGTGATTGGAATTACATAAGTATCAGAACATGTTTGTTAAACTTTATGATCAGATAGATATCCCTGACATCATCCCTAGATGAGAAAAAGAGACGTCAAACCGTTTTATTATTTTCATTAATAGTAAGTAATACATTTCTTAATCGCCAGTACTATCTCCCTATCTTAGTAACCCATGAATCAATCAAACAATATGAATCCTATTTAAAACGTGTTGAATTTACTGCAACTAAAATAAATAAAAAATAATTGCATGTGAGATATTTTCTAATTCCTTTCCATAGCGCATGCTTTAGTTGCCTCTTACAAACACATACAGAAAATTGATTGGTCTATTTTTTCAAGCTATCCAGACTTACCGGGAAGTTTACCGAACTTTACACGGAACGTTTTTATATATCTATTGTGTCCAAATTTCAGAATGTATATTTTCCTATATTTTAGCTAAAATTATTGCTAAGCTATCTTTTTCCGTGTTAAATTTATTTCTCGCATCATCGAGATAAAATACTACTACGGATAATAAAGGTTTAGCGTTCGTTTCTTCTTCTAAGGACGATGTCAAGGACATCCCAGCAGTACATATAATACAATTCGGTTAACCAAGGATGGTTGGAAATTATATATGCAGAAAAAACGAGATACAAAGCGGTACCGGTCCAGTAATCAAAGACAGTCAAGATAGAGTTTCGGTACTACATGTATGTAAAGAGGCCTTCTAAAGATTATATCGATAAATGAATTGGTAATACTGACGATGAATTTTATTGATAGAAGATCAACTGAGGACATAAAGCAGAGAGATCGGAGTCCAGCACTGTCCCAATCACTTCATAAGTGATGTAATTATGAGAATACGATATGACAACCCAATAGAACTGAGCCTAGCCAGGCAATCTCTGTGAACTGTCTTATCATTTCCTATGTGGCCATATTCACTGCTTGTAGTTTCGTTTGTCTTCTAAGTTTCTGGATATTATTTTACTATTCTTATAGGATTACCGGAAGTTTGAGCCTAAATTAGGATTCTTTCGATGTAGGCCTAAATATAAAATTAAATTTTAAATAACATTACAGCATCTGATATGAGATGCAATGTATACATGTGCACTACTTATGAGTGTTAAAGAAGGACATCAATTTTCAAATTGAATCCACCGACTTCTGCACGTATTTGTAAGGGTCAGGGAGCATCAGATGCTTCCTGACCCTTGAGACGACCAAAGCAGATACTACATTGGGATGGATTGATTGATTGACGAGATCAAGGGACCATCAACGGCATATCGAGTCAAACTATGTAAACGCCTTTGAATTTAAGTCAAGTGACTTAAGTCTTAACTGATGACTGGTTGAGATGTTTTTGAATTCGTATAATAATGTGGATAAAGATATTTAGTACAAGTCTAGGAAGTGTCATTAAGCTTATATCACGGACTTACTTGGGGGATAATTGCCGAGTGGAGTTGCTGCCTGCGGCACAACTAAACCTATCTGAAGATGTAATGATTTAGCACAACAACTACTCCCTGAGGTCCGTGCTCTGTCCTAGAGATTTACTGCCACAAATATAAATTCAGACCACGACTATGTGTATTACTGCTTTCTTTACCCGCTCTGTTTCAACTGCCTCAGCGGCTGTCGATAACGAATTTCTCTCTGTTAAGTGCTATGTACTGAACTGCAGGGTACTCACTGGAGTTATTGGAATTATTTTGGTTGTTATTCATTGTGGTCTTAGAATGCGTGACTACTTGACTCTCAATTGTCCATTACGCGCTACTGTACCATGGCAATTTGCATTGTCCTGGGTGCGGGTCATTTTGTATGCCCCGTAGGTCTGCTGCAGCAGAGCGAAGGAATAGAGAAGTAGAGCCGAATGGAGGCCCCATTGAATGGTGGGATAGGGGGGGGGGGGCGGAGCTCCCCCCCCCCCGCTCCCCCGAAAAATCCACATTTGTGAAATGTTCTTTATAAAGCCTTTTATCAAAGGCCTTTTCACTAGTAAACATTAACATTATTGGTGCTGTACAGTGTACAGTATAGGACTACGTCAGCTGCATCTAATACGCTACATGTACTTTATATAGAGACAGAGCTGGACCTTGTAATCATCAATGGACACATAACTCTTAGTTAGGGGAGTTACCAGCTCTGTGTCCTAACCCGTGGTTAGGATCCAAGTTAAGACAAGTAACTTAATGTTAAACAAATAGCACCTCGTCAACTTCACTGCAGACAAATCTAGCTTACTATAGACCATGACAGATTAGCAAAGGTTCCAGCATAACGATTACAGCACACAGGTTACAATTCTCACTAATCTAGTGGAAAGGTTGTCAGCCCCACTTTCGATCTACTATGATCATGTGTTTGACCAGTGTTTACTTGGGATATCTTCTGAAGCAAACACCTACTACGTATTGCTTCCAATTAACCGACCCACGACGGGATGGAGGGCTTGCTTGGCCCGCTGTACATCCGAGATTTTACTTTTATCGATGACTCCATCGGTAATTGTAACTCAGACCTTACGGGCCGACGCACAATTGGCCGACGCGCTTTATTTTTATTTTGTAGTTTTATTTATTTATTATTTATATATATATTTATATATTTATATATATATTTTTTTATTTTTTTATTTTAATTTTGTTATATTTATTTATTTATTATTTCTTTATTTTGTTATTATTTTATTTATTTTAATTTTATTTATTATTTCATCACATTCCTGTCTTTTATTAATGTGTCTATTGATTTATTAGACTCTTTATCGTATTTTCTTCCCTATTTCTCAGATATATTTCTCTACGGATTTCCTCTAGCATCAATTTTTCTGTAATCTGGTATATATATATATATATATATATATATATCCGTAATGGATCCGGGACACTGGTGAATAGAAATACCAACAGCTGCAATGATTTAGAAAAGTCAATAAATGCAGTCACTCAAGAAGACAACAGGAAATCATCCAAGTAGCTGAAATTTCCATTGCACAAATAAAAAACATTTCAGATGTGGTGAAGGCAACTATAATGTGATGAGATCGCCTAGTTGAGTTGATCGATGATGTACTCATTATAGCTCTATCTGAAGAAAGGAGTAATGTGGGCCTCTCGTTGTTAAATGTTTGTAATACTGTAGTAGTCGTGGGTGAACATTTCTAAAAGACTACATTAACGACTTATATGCAGCGGAGGCCCAGTCATATCCAATTATAATTTTTCTATATTAATTTAACAAACCAAATAGGCCTACAGACTTTATATTTAATTCATTACATTTACAAAAAAAACAATGACCAATTTGATCCATAATTACAATTAATTATATTTATTATTGCTGTTAATAAAGTTAATAAAGACTGAAAACTACGTTCATACGCAAGCAATCAAAACGATAGAAACGAAAAATAAATAGAAACACACAATGTAAATACAGGATGAGGAAATAAATAACAACCTAGCGAAATCTCAATAACTCTTTTAAAACTTAAGATATCTTAAAATTATTTACAAACTTCTAGAGGAGGTTTTTTAACATCTACCCTCCAAATTTGGTTGAAAAATATTGACAATTAACAAAGTTACAGAGTTTCTACGAAAAAATCGAAAAAATCAAATTAACAAAGCTTATTCAATAGGCATTCAAATATTTTAATTGAATTGTGGCTCTGAAGAGGTCAGTTTACTGATGCTGCCGATTCTATTTGAGTAGGTGAGCAAAGGGACTCTGCAATCTGTTCGAATGCACGCTTCTAGCCTCTTCCGGAATTCTAACACAGCCATATCGATGGCCATATTGGCTGGTTTTGGAGTTAACACGTTGTACTGCTCCAGTGTAGCGCTTCAGACGTGGTAGTCGAGAGGATCAAGGTCGGATGAGTTTAATGGCCACTCATCCTTCTTAACGAACTCCGGACTATGCTGCTCGATGCATTATTGTGCCATCTCTATCTGAATAAGTCTTGTTAATCTGTTTTTATTTCCATTTTTCGTAGAAACTTTGTAAATTTTTTAAAGAAATATTTTTTGACCAAATTTGGAGGGTAGATGTCAAAAAACCTTCTCTAGATATCCAAAAAATAGTTTTACAAAATCTTGAGTTTTGAAAAAGTTATTTCGATTTCGCTAGGGGGTTATTTTTTTGCCTCACCCTGTATATATACACAGATGTATAGTCAATTTTAAATTATTAATTATGCCTACTAATTGGTAACTACGTCTCCGTGGCTCATTGGTTAGCACGTCGGCCAGTTAGTGTCGTATTGTGCGCAGAAAGTTCTGAGTTACATTCCCGATAATGTCAATCAGACAGTAAATCTCGGACGTACGGGCGAACCAAGTCCCTTCAAAGGGTCAATCAATTGCAACATCAGTAGATTGTAGGTGACTACTTCCGAAGGCTGTGAAGTAAAACACAGGTCTGACGTACAACAGTACTATTGTAACTGTGAAGTGTGGCGATCTCACCGTTAGTAAATGACAATTGTCGCCTGTGTGCTGTATCGTTTATTTGGGGATCAGCTCCCGTGTCTAACGCTCTGTTCTGAGTATGACAACAACTTTGAACTGATTGATTAAATGAGTGCATCCACTTAGTAAGATTCTGGGTAAGCATGTTGCACACATTGAGGATTACCGAAAGACTGAAAGTAAATATTATTAAAAATATTATAGATAACGAAATATGCATAAAGTGTGGAGTTATTATAAACAGATGCATTATATATAATGATACATGTACATGTCAATGTACATTGACAACATAATTGAATAAATTATCGCCTAGATTCCAGTGTTTGATTCTGGAAACTTTGAACGTATCATCCAATAACCGCACGTGTTCGCAAGAGGCTACTGAAGTGTGTAGTGGCCTCCTGCAAACACGTGCGGTTGGCAATGCAAAACCACTTCAGGAGACAACTTTTTCCTAATTGGTCAAATAAGTTAGATGTTGAGTAATATAATAACCAATTAAATGAGTGAGTTAGATAATACTAGTGGTCCAAGTGAGTTAGATATTAACTATATAGCTATCCTGGTGAGTTATCTTATAACCAATTATTCTGGAGTGAGTTATATACAAGAATTCTCATACTAACGAATAGTTCTTCTAGTCAGTTTGATTATTATAACAGTTATGCTTCGTCTTAGTTTGTTGGATAAATTATCAGTAGACTTTCAAGGTTCAACTTGCAAGTTACCTTGATCAATCTGGTATCAGGGGTTCTTCGTGCATATGCACGTCCATGATAACATCCTGCACTACTCCGTAGCAGAACGCTAAACATTCAGTAAATTGGCTAAATTATTTTCTGCTGATATGAAGCAACCGTATTTGGGTGACGTTGGTTGCTATGTAGGGGGTGATAAGGGGGTGGAGGTGATAATTGGGCCTCTAGGGCAGTCAGAGACCCCCGGCCTGCCGGTGAAAAGGGATCAAATAAATGTTCACGACCCGCCATTCCCAAAGTCTCTCCAGATTCAGGCGGGCCCGTTGGTGGGATCCCAGGGGAAATTCCTACCCCATTGTTCGAGAACCCCGATGATTTGGGGCTGGCAAAGTGAACCCTAGGTGAGCCAAACATTCGAAATTTATCTGCACTAGAATCTAACAACATTCTATCAAATAAGTCATTGCCCTCAGACTCGTGATCTGATTGGCTAGATGTTCTAGAAGAGCCGTCCAATGAGAAGCCTCGTCTGCCACCACGTGACCAGCTGCCCAGAGTATGATAACGTAGATCACGTGATGTCAACATTGATGAGTCATTCATATAGACATCACCATTGTGGTCAGTGTTGACGAGTGGAGGTGATTGATTGATCAGTGATTGATTGCTCAGCGGCTGATTGGGGGCGTTACTGAAACGACCCCCGGTTCGAGAGGCGGGCCTTGAGGCGGGGCTTCGAGTAAATTGCCGAGAATTAGGAAGAGTCTGATAGGCGGAGCTTATGTAGTCTCCGCCCCTAGGATGACGTTGTGAAACATGATTGGTTGAAGTAATTGCTTGGTCTGAAAATAGAAAAATATTACAGTAGTATATAATAGACTGTGTGTTTTTCCGGTTTGGTTCAATTCAACCGTCTGCTATATGAGGTTTGATCATCCATGGACAGTCTAGAATCTAGAATTGATAAGGTATAGAATACATCTGGACCGGCCATCATACCAAATTAATTTTAAAATATTAATTTCTTTCCACAGTGGTCGAAATGAGCATGGATGACAATAATACAGACATTTTCCTGTTTGTTTAAGTGTAATTTGTATAGGCTACAATACATGTACAGATGATGATACCATAATTATTAGTCCTACTATCTCTTGTTAGTCTGATATCAAATTATATTAGAAGTAGCAGGGTATGCAGATATTATCATTCATAATTATAATAGAAGTGGCCCGAGTTTATTTCAGTACATGGTACATGGCACCATCTACATTTTGTACATGCATGGCCGTAGCCAGGGGTGGGGGTTTTGAGGGTTTAAACCCCCCCCGAAATTTTTTGACCAATTTTTTTACATGTGTTGTTTTATTATCTCTCTCTCACTCGCTCTCTCTCTCTCATGCTTTGCCAGGTGTCTGGTTACAGTCAGTGTGGTATAATTAATACATTTTTAACACTCGATCTTCAATGAGAAACATTTAGTATATAATCGATGGTTCGATGAACTCAAAAGTTGATAAATTTGTAAAAATGTTTCGCCGTTGCGAAGTATTCATCCTCTGCCATTTAAACTTGTAAAAAAGTAGAGCACCATTTAGCAAAGAGGCTGAAAGAGTTTTCCAATCATCAAGGGATTAAAAACAGTTTCTTAAAATAGAATATCCTTGGTCCTACATGAGAAATTCCTAACCTTTACAGGGGTACATGGCTCACGGTTAGTCTCTACCAATTGCAAAATTTTCAAATGCATACATTTTCAATTGCATAAATTCTACTTATTGATAGCAACCTGC
>JAQFZF010000198.1:0-20409 GCA_034695365.1 Enchytraeus norvegicus
AGAATAGGCCCCTATCATTGTGTTAAGATCCATTTTAGAAAGACTCAAACTCTATCTGCTTCTAATTTAGGATTTATTATTGTATGTATTATGTGTATTTCTAGCTTGTAACATTGTGTGTATGTCACAATGAGTTGCTAATAAAATACTAGTACTACTAGATGAGGAAACGGACGCTAAACCTTTATTATTAATATTATCATTATTATTAACTACATGTAAATATATTTCTAACCCTTGTTTCGACAGGTTCCGCTGTGCATAGACTCGTCTAACTTTGAGACAGTGGTGGCAGGGCTCGAGTGCAGTCAGGGCAAGAGTATCGTGAATAGTATCAGTTTAAAGGAAGGAGAGGAAGATTTCATCAAGAAAGCTAAACTCGTGAGGCGCTATGGGGGAGCTGTAGTCGTCATGGCCTTCGATGAAACCGGTCAGGTAAGGTCTATTCTACTTTAAGGTTCAAGATGGAATAAACAAACTTAGATTTCTCGTTACAAAATCAAAACCAAAACATCCCCCAAACATAAAGCCTTAAAACGCTATCAGGGCTATCGATTTTAATTTACATTTTAATTTTATCTACTTTTTATTTAATAATAATAAAGGTTTAACGTTAGTTTACTCATCCAGGGTTGATGTTAGGAACGTCGATTACGCATCACTGGTCATGAACAGTTGTTTTTACTTGTAAGCTTATTGTTAATCTCTTATTTTCCGTGTTGGGTCCGTGAAACGTGAGAATACATCAATCTAGACTGCATTTGTTCATAGTTCTAAGACAAATGACGCAGATATTGAGGACTGCTAATTCGGCAATCGAAGTTCAGTACAGAATCTTTCATTTTCCTTGTTGAGGGGATCATAATAAAGGTGTGACAATGGTGTTAGGTGATGATATCAGCAGTTTCTTTTAGAGTTAATAATGTGCTCAATAATTAATAAATGTTATAATATTCAATTTGTTGAAATAAAATATATAGGCTATTTATTAATAATCTTCTTCTTAGATTTGTTTAATCAGATTCCCTTGCCCTGGCTAATGGACTTGCACTGTTTCGGATCTCGCTTTCTCTTCAATCTGTGTATTGGCAAGTGTGTTCTGGTGGTATAGAACCGCTTGCAGTTGCACAGTCTGCTTGAGACGTTTCTCACAGCGCCCTCGGGTGATGAACCGGACGTTAAATTCTCATTGTATTGTATTGTATTGCATTGTATTTCTTGGCATTGTTACCAGCTCCGGGCGTTGATGGTCATGGTTTTCCACAGATCTCGTTCTCTTGTGGTTCTGATCATTTCTGTTTATTCTACGTTCGTCCAGTCACTGAGACTCCTTTTATAGGTTATTCTTTGTCTTCTTTGCCATGCTTTCTTTCAATTTATCAGCTTATGCTTTCTATATATTTTTCTTTAGCTTAATTATTAAGAATTATAATAGTTGATATTTAATGTATGACTTGTAATGTTAATAATAGCTGATGCTATGCAGGCAGCTGATACGAAGCGGAAGGTAGAGATCTGTACACGATCATATCGTATACTAGTTGATAAGGTCGGGTTCTGTCCTAACGATATCATCTTTGATCCGAACATTCTCACTATCGCCACCGGTATGGAAGAACATAACGAGTATGGCATCTATTTCATTGAGGCTACTCAACAAATAAAGGTGTGCTTAATTATTCCTTTCCTAAATATGTATTAGAGTTTTATAAATAGAGGCCTGAATTAAACTAATAATGCTTTAAAAATTATGGCAATGCTATGCATTTCCTGATTAAGTCATCAAACTTTATATTCGCTTTGAATTAAATTTAAATAACATTTTGTCAAAATTGTCATACTATCACTTTTACTGCAACTGCTGTGCTGTTAAGATGACTGAGACGTCTGAAAATCTGTCTCTTTATCAACATTAAATATTATAGCGTGAAATGTTAAGACACAACAAATGTTATGACTCCAGCTGTGGCTCTTCATCTAACTGCTTAACTTATTAATATTCTTGATTTGACTCCTATTACAGCACTTGTTTTTTACAACTTTTATTTCTATATTTTCACACATGACAGTGCGCACATGCTAGTTTCATTTCTTAGTTGCTGTAAATGTTTTTTTTGTTTCTTTTACCACTCCACAATCAATTGTACCTTTGCCGTTTCTTATCCTGTTTTGGTGGTGGAAAGGCTAGCAGTTCAAATGTTGTTGGAGGCGTCCATGATGTCGCCTAATATGTGTGTATCCAGATGGTTTATAAACCATTTTCTGGACTTCAGTTTCCGATTTTCAGTTTCCATTGTTTTTGCAATGGTTCTGAAATAAGTTCCAATCTACGGCCATTATAACACTGTTTACTCTTCCGTTCTGTGCCTCATAGCAACAGATCGTTGATATGAAGTGCAGAAATCCGCCCTAGTTTTATGTAGTGTTGTTGTTTTCAGGCCACACTACCTGGTTGCCGCATCAGTGGCGGAGTGTCAAACTTCTCTTTCTCTTTCCGTGGTAAGGAGAAGATAAGAGAGGCCATGCACAGTGTGTTCCTCTATCATGCCATCAAGGTGAGTGGGGGAAATGGAATCATAAAGTTGTAATAAAGCTTCGTTTAGCGTCTGTTTCCGTGTCCAAGGATACTGACGGACCTGACTTGAACTCGAACCCATAGCCTTTTGATTATCAGGAAAACGTTCCACTGACTAGGCTATCCTATCGGAACCATATTAGTTATGATAGTTATTGTTGTTAACGTGTTGTGTCTGAAAAACTCAAGAACAAGCCAACCGAAAACTGCAAGTGTTTTATAAGAGCCGACTAACGCAGATATTGAGGAATTAATGGGTAACCAATACTAACCATCTCAGAAATCATTTTTCTTAGGTGTGGTACGAGCATATCCCTTTTTGAAGGGATAAATTTTTGGCTGTTGTAGTGCTTAATAGGTAGACTAGCATTTTACTGCAGTGCTCCCGGATGTCCTATATATCCTATAATTCCTATATTTCTGAAAAATGTCCTGTATTGTCCTATATTTTTTACCTGTCATATATTTTTCATAAAATATCCTATGTTTCCTATATTTTCATGCTGATAATTCTTCACTCCTTACAATACAGTATCTCGGTGTGCGAATTGTGAAAAATAAACTGGGTTAAAAAAAATTTGCTCGCTCCGCTCGCATAATTACTTCACTTTATTACACAAGTTGTGAGCGAAAACTTTGTTTTGTTGGTATTGGTCTCACAATTATTTTTGTTAACATTATGAAGAAGTGTGGGCACATTATAAAACATAAATGCAAATTTTACGTCCGTTTCATCATCTGACAACGACATCAAGGACATCAACAACTCCCTGATGTATGGCATCATGATGTATTATCTCAATACGATTGTAATGCAAATACGGGTGCTTGGTAGAAAGGAGGAGAAAGCAGGTGACTGATGAATATCTCTAGGACCCGTTATTGACAGAATCTTGGAGCAGTTTGATAATTTGCACGAGTCTATTCTGAAAGGCAAGTTCGATGCTTCAGTCAAAGAAAACTAACCTTTTTCAAGGATTTGTGTTCGACTGAAGTTCAAGGAATCTACAGAAATTCGTTTGAATGTTGCTCGAGCTGTTTGTTCAGATGTTGAAAGTTTCCTTACAGTATTCCAGGATTCCACTCCTGCCATACATATGCTTGCTGCATGATAACAAAACAGAGCTGGTGAAGATGTTGAGCACTGAGGTTTGTGTAAGCGAGTTGATTGAAGGAAAGTCGGTTCGAGTTCTCCTTTAATTTCCGCTAGTTTCTGCAAGCGATGCGCCATTGCGCCTGTTGAATCAGATGCTTCAGCTCTGATGAGAAAGTTGAAGGCTGACAAGGCACATTATCCAGTATAGAGTACACTTTGTCTCGATATAGGAAAGTTTTATTAGGGCACTTCTGTACCTCTTTTGTTAAATTTGCAGATCCTTGTTAGCTGTTACTTTGCCTGATTCTCAAAGCATTCAAGTGTTGCGTCTGGGCAATACTGAAATAAAGCGGGGTTGGGGCTTATTTCCACTGCACTACATTAAACAAATTCTTCTTCTTTATGTCCTATAATATCCTATATTTTGAATGGTGTGTCCTATATTTTTTGGGCTGTCCTATATTTATTTTCAAAACCTGCTAGGACCACCGATTTTATTGTAAATTAGAGAGGAAGATGTTTAATATGATGCATTATTTGTAATCTATATTTAGAGAATAATATCATGTGTGTAAATACTGTGTGACATTGTCTGTGTGTGTGTAATACTGTGTAAGTGACATTGTCTCTGTGTATGTAATACTGTGTAAGTGACATTGTCTCTCTGTATGTAATACTGTGTAAGTGACATTGTCTCTGTGTATGTAATACTGTGTAAGCGACATTGTCTCTCTGTGTTTAATACTGTGTGAGTGACATTGTCTCTGTGTATGTAATGCTGTGTAAGTGACATTGTCTCTGTGTATGTAATACTGTGCAATGCATGACTGTGTAAATGACATTGTCTCTTTGTGTGTATTGTAGGCAGGTATGGACATGGGTATAGTCAATGCAGGTAATTTACCTGTGTACAGTGATATAGAGCCTAGACTACTGCAACTATGTGAGGATCTGCTGTGGAATAAAGATCCTGAAGGCACTGAGAAACTACTTCTATATGCTCAGGTATTTAGGCTGTAATATAGGCCTAGATGTTTCTTTTTACTCTATTAAGCATTAAGTTTATCTCTATGCCAAATTCTATTGGATGATGTTGCGTCCGTGTTGCTAATTGATGTAAATGTTTCTAATACAAGTCAATCAATCAATGAGGATTTAATGTCCGGTTCCTCACCCAAAGGCAAGGTCAGGGACGTTCGGAATATGCAACTACAGACAGCTTCGAACCACAAGAAGTCTCTTGCAAATGCATAAGCCGAAAAGATAGTGAGATCCAAAACAGTGCAAATCCCTTATCCAAGGCAAGAAAGTCTGTTTAAGTCTGAAAGTCTGCAAGTGTCCCTTATATCAGTGATAGACCAAAACCGTTTTGTTGTGTCGCTCGTAGTAGGAAGTGATCCATCATGCTATATCAAATCCTGCTGTTTTTATTTCTATTAGGAGCAGGGTAGCAGTGGGAAGAAAGCTGTAGCAGAGACAGAGGAGTGGAGAAAGGCGAGTGTGGAGGAGAGACTGCAGTATGCTCTGATTAGGGTAAGAGTGCAATAATAGAGCATTTGTTAATAATAAATAGGTTGGATAGTGCAGATAATACGCTTGCTCGATAAGCAGGATGCCACGGGTTCGACTCCCAGCCGGGTCCGTCTATTACAGTATCCTTCGATACAGAAGCAGACGTTAAATTTAGCTTTTTGCAACTTTAATTATGTAATTATGTGGCTGAGCCAACGGTTAAGCATCTCAACTGTTGAAATAGGCGTTGAATTTGCTTAGCCTTTTGAAATTTCTAAATAAAAACAAATGGTGATAGCTACTGAGCTTATTACAAAATTAGTAAAGATAATAATAATAATGATATATGCATATTTTACTAAATATTCTTCCATATGAAGTATTTGCAGTACTTACAGAAATGAAAGTAATAATTAAACTTGCAAGATTGATAATTATAATTATATAATCCTTTTCATTTATTTTCAAGTAAGATTAAATTTTATAGACCAATTTTTCTGAAAATGTCCTGACATGTTATCATTAGGGCACTTTTACTAAGAATATTATGCGTTCACATAACGTCCCCTTTGACTCATATACTACTTTAATTTGTAATTTATTATTTCACTACAGGCGTACAATATCCGTGATGATTGGACAGTAACCTTGTTACCGTCGTGTCACCACTGATTTCTAGTGGTGCACTGACTGATGAACGAGTTATCTCCAGCTGTCTCTCCATAAGTTGCCTGATCCAACTCTTGTGCCCCATCCATCCATCTCATTCTTGGTCTCTCTCTCATAATATTATTCTTACTCACTCTAACACCCAACATAATTGACTTTTCTTGGACATCTGATCCCCTTATATGACCAAAATAATAATCTTAATTTTAGCTTGTCGATTTCTCTCACCAAATGTGGCTCTATGCCAAACTCACGACTGGATAGTCACATATATGTTTTTGGTGTTGTATAGTGTTTTTTATGTTTGTTATTTGTCAGGGGATAGATAAGTACGTAGTAGAGGATACAGAAGAGGCACGATCAAACACTCAACTCTACCCTCGCCCACTCAACATCATTGAGGGTCCTCTCATGTCGGTCTGTAGCTTCACTTTCTCTCTCGCTCTCTCTCTTTCTCGCTCTCTCTCTCTCTCTCTCTCTCTCTCTCTCTCGCTCTCTCTTGCTCTCTCTCTCGCTCTCTCTCTCGCTCTTGCTCTCTCTTGCTCTCTCTCGCTCTCTCTCTCTCTCTCTCTCAGTGTATTATTGGCAGGTCCATTGCAAAAAACGTTAACGTACCTCTCTATCGTCAGTTCTTTAGTTTCAGCATCGCTTTATCATTTGTTAACTGATTTTGGCTGTGCTTGGTTGTATTGTGAGTAAAATACAACATAATTGAATTAAGTTACATAAAATGTTTACTAAGTTTAGATTTAAAAAAAATATCATAATGAATGTTTTAGGATTCAGTCTCTTATTGCAATAATAATATACAGAAGCAGCAAATTAAGTAGATTTCTGTGTCTGCAGTCAAATAAAGAAAGGTATTGAGTAAAGAAAGGTATTGAGTAAAGAAAGGTGTTATTCTACTATTATAGTTTCTCACTATTACTGTTTTTGTAATATTATATAATATATCAGATATATGTGAACTGCTGTTATAATAAAAATTCTTACATTAACATAACAGTTCGATTTAGTTAAATTAAGCATTACAATTAGGCCGTTTTATTTTAATAAATAATCTTTATTGCTAAAATATTGTATAATTCATAAACGTGTTTTATTTATTTATTGTGTGTTCAGGGTATGTCGGTAGTGGGCGACTTGTTTGGTTCAGGGAAGATGTTCTTGCCCCAGGTCATCAAATCAGCCCGAGTTATGAAGAAAGCCGTGGGCTATCTCATCCCATTCATGGAGAAAGAGCGGGAGGCTAATCTCAAGATTACTGGAATTAAAGAATTGGTAGCTTTTATTTTAATATTAATTTATAGATGAAGTAAGTATTTAGTTATGTTTCAAGTTCTGTGTCCAGTGGGCTGGTTATAAGGTATGAGATATTGTGAGGTATGAGGCATCGGGCCCAGACGGATTTCCCCGAATGTTTTTTAAACATCTTGCTCCGTGCTTAGTTCCCCCTCTCTCTGTTCTTTTTCAACACATATTTAGGTGTGAAACAACTCCCATGTATCTGGAAACATGCCTATGTAACGCCTGTATTTAAAAAAGAAAATCCAGTCAAGTCCAAAACTATCGACTAATATCCTTAACATCCGTGGTATGTAAAATATTTGAAAGTTCAATTAAAGTTGAATTAGTTGATTTTTTAGCTGTAAATAATCTCATTTCAAGTGATCAGCACGGTTTTATGGCTAAGCGATCTACTTGCACTAATCTAATGGAGACTTCAAATCACTGGATCCTAACAATGAAGAATGGTTTATACTAGAGTGGCATACATTGATTTTTCGCGCGCTTTCGACTCGGTTTGTCATTCCAAGCTTATCTACAAGTTGTCAAGGCTGGGTATAGGCGGATCCTTATTGGCCGTGCTTACACCTTACCGCGACAATAAATTTCAGCAAGTCAAAATTGAAAACACACTATCCACATCTGTAGTTATTAAAAGTGGAGTTCCTCAAGGTAGTGTACTCGGTCCTGTTCTTTTTGTTATTTATATAAATGAACTGAGCAATTTATTTCCTGAAGCTACCAAATCTAAATACTTTGCTGACGATGCTAAAATGTACAGTGAAATTAATGTAAAGCTGACCTAGATAATTTCCAGGAAAGCTTAGATATGTATATACTATATTGTATTGTATTGTATTGTATTGTACAGTTGGACGCAGATGACATGGAAAGCCTACCACTAGCTGATCCGGACCCCAGGATACTGGACGAGATTGTGTCAGATCTACAGAGCAAGCTCAACCTGGAGTTCCTGGGTATTGACGTCATCATAGAGAACGGCACTGGAAGATATGCTGTCATCGACATTAACGCATTCCCTGGTAGATGGCTTTCGTTATGGATTCATTTTATGTGTTTTGTTAATATGAGTTTATTTCACGCATAATGGCAAACGACAGCATAAAACATCACACACACTAGGTAGTACTAAATAGTATTAAGTAACTGTAGTCTAAAATGAAATCAGTTCAAAATGATGTGGACATGCATCACAGACACACTGTCAGTAAAAATGATTTTTATAAAATTAATGTTAAAATTAAGTGTATGAATAAACAGATTCAATTGATTAAAAATGATTTAAAATAAATGATTAGTAATTTAGCATTGAAAAATTATTATTTGCTGTCTATGTAGTACTATGTATTACTAATTCTTGGCTATTTTTATTGCATATTTTGAATGCCATATAACAGGCCTCCCAGCTTTTTTATTGGAAATTCCTGAAATTTTGGCCTTGTCCTGAAATGTCATGAAATTTGACAAATTGTCCTGAAATTCTGGAGGTTCTCAAAATATTAATATTTTTCTTATTAGTTATGCACATTTATACTGTTGCCCGGGAATCTATCGTTTTAGGGATTTTTATTATTTCGATGTACATATGCGCAGATTTTTAGAGGTCATATTTTGATGTACATATGCACAGATTTTTCGATATACAGATTTTTAGAGGTAAAAAATCAAAATTGTTAATCAAAATTAAAATTGTTAATCGGGAATCTATCGTTTTAGGGATTTTTATTATTTCGATGTACATATGCACAGATTTTTAGAGGTCATATTTTGATGTACATATGCACAGATTTTTCGATATACAGATTTTTCGAGGTAAAAAAATCCAAATTGTTAATCAAAAAGTGTTTTAAAGTGAATTGGACAAAGAATAAATCATTATCCAGTGGTGGGGGGTCTTTTCTAGGTGTAACGTACGTTATGTAATCTACCCATAATAATATATGCCATATATGTTGTAAAAATGTTGGTACAAATGTCCTGAAATTGTCCTGAAATTGTGGGTTTTCTGTGTCCTGAAATTTCATGTCCCACCGCTGGGAGGCCTGTATGTAACAATTGGATGGTGTTAGGCAAAAGTGGAGCAACCCACAAATTGTAAATGTTTCTGGCGTTGGAAACAAATTCAGAATTAAACTGAATGTTTGAAATTTGTATCAATTCTATAGAATACCGTTATATCTATTAAATGACCAAAAATGATTTTAATAACGAGATAATGTTGAAATAGTTTTGTTGAATAAACACTATTTTTGTGATATTTCACATGTGAGTAGGTTCAACTTTGCATAGCTATCCACTATCCCACTATCCATTATAAATTCAATATGAATTCCACTAGCTAGGTGCGCAGTACTAAACTGCTGCTTGCTATGTGGGATAATAAGCGTGAACTAATTTTGAAACGGTAGCTCGATTGTTTTGAGCCGTCTTGAAGAGAAGCACTCTGTGCTTCTGAACGTTGACGTTAAACGCATTCAAACCTTACCATTCAATTAAAGTTCAAAAATGCGGATATCTGTTTATGTGTTCATGGAAGTGTATTATCACCTCCACACCCCAACCTTCTATTCAATCCTATGATTCATTGGTTTGTGGATTGAGTGATTGATTGATTTCTTTATTGATTGATTGATAGGTTACGACGGTGTAAAAGAGTTCTTTCCTGCGATATTCGACTTACTCTGTAGAAGATTATCTATCACACACATTGACATACCTCGTGCATTCGCCCAGTATGGTTACCCCTATCAACCACCCGAGCCCAACAGTAGCAGGACCCGAATTATCTTTTCCTCTGACGATATTGCCCCAGCAACGGTTCCTACGACGCCAGTACCTATGGCTACAGTTTCTACGACAATTGTTCCTACACCAACTATTTCTACAACACCGGTTCTCATGGCTACAGCACAAATGGTTTATATGGAAAAAGTTCCCAGAGTTTCTATGACTACGGTTACCACGGAAACGTCTCCTACACTGGCAGTTTCTAGTGCTACAATTTCCACGACAACCAATTCCAACACCACGGATCGGACATTTGATGATAATATAATGTGCAATAATGTTGAACAGTGTGATGACAATGATGTAGCGTTATTTGCTGTGCAGGAATCAACATTAGTAGGTAAAGTTATGTGTAGTAGTGATAGATTGCAGGGTAGCGATGGTAACGCAGAAAGAGTACTAGACATCAATTCCACTGCCAATGATGACACAAGCAACGTGAGCTTCAGAGAAGGCTTTACGAAAGAAAGGAGTGATGATGCTGAAAGTATTTGCAGAATCCATGATCAGAAAGCAATAATAGAAATTAATAGAAATAATGAAAACTGGAGTGGATATCATAGAGACGAGAGAGAATGGAGAATAAACGGCTTTTCAGCCTCCGACGATATAATAATGAATGGACTCCATAGAGTGAACAGAGATGATATTATTGATAGAAACTCTTTTATTAACCAGTACGCGACAGATGACGCTACAAAATCTTTTATTAACCAGTACTCGGCAGATGGAGCAACAAAATCATTTAGTAACCAGCACTCACCAGATGGCGGTACATTACGATCAAATGATTCGCTCCCCGGCAGCCTATCCCCTCCTGCAGCTAAGCGATTCATCGTTAGCGACAGCAGTAGGCATGGTGATGGTAGCCCTAGCAATATACCCAGTGACGGTAGTCAAAACAACAGTCTTAGTGATGGTCATCATAGCAACAGTCACCTTAGCATCAGTGGTATCGATGGTCACCTTAGCAGCAGTCGTCTTAGCGATGGACACCAGAGCGACAACTACCTGAGCAATAGTCTTAGTGACAGTCATCATAGCGATGGTTACCATAGCAATAATCTTGAAGATCACCATAGCAATGTCCTAAGTGATGTTAACCATAGCAACAATCTAATCGATGGAAGCTGTAGCAATAATGTTAGTCATAGCAGCAATTCTGGAGATGGTAACCATAGCAATGGTCGTGGCAATGGTAGCCATAGCAACAGAGAGGCAGGTGTGTTGCTAGGTAACCAGAGCACTAGAGATAGTGGAGGCGAATTAGTATTAGCAGGGTTTGGCGTGCACTAGTCCAATCTAGATGAGTGTTTATTAGTTTTATTTATATGACTATATTATGATTAACATGAAATATTGATCACATAGTCGTATAGAATTGGCTTCTATCGTGTAGCATTAGTTTAATGCTTTAAATCATTCTTTTTTAATCTGTTTTCTCTCTTAATTCAGTTCACTTTCTATTGTTTCAAATAATTTCTGTGTAGGACTTTGCACTTTTCGTGATACTTATAATTGTTGACTTGGCTATTCTTGTTTGTATCGAGCTGCCGTGTTTTACTCTTTCCAAAGAAAGTTGTGTTTGTGGAAAATTCCATATTTTCACCATCCTTATAATACTGAATTTTGGATATTTAACATTGATGATAATTTTCAAGGTGAAGCTGTTAAGATGGGTCTAGTTTGCATTTCGATACGTAGTGCTGCCAGCTTAAAAATTGCGCTCTGCCCCATGTGTACCAAAAGTCATAATAGAGGCCTTAGAGACACAGACGCTCATTGCAGAGTTGTGACAAACGTCTATAAAACTCAACCACACATTAAGTTAATGATATGACCCCCCCCCCTAACTCAAATTCATGAATTCAATTAGGGCCAGTACAGGGTAAGGGAAATGAGTAACACAATCCAGTTTTAACGTCCCTTCCCTCTGTCACGTTTTAAGGTATTCAATTCACCAATACATCGACTTTTATTGCAAATAGATTTAATTCAAATTTCTTCAATTACAAGTAATATTTATGATGGACCAGACTGAGAATTGAACCTGTGGCATCCTGTCTATATGGCAAGTATGCTACTAACTAGCCTATTAAGTAAAGATCATTACAATATAAGTATACTTGTGCATTATTACTGACCTTAAAAATTTTCATTTGGAAAACCCTCTTAGTCTTATCTTGGTGATATTGTGCCCTATCAATCGAATCGCACACTTCAGTCTGCCAATTCTATGCTCCACTTCATTCATTAAATTTCAATTACTGTTGTTAGGCAATTGTTTTCTTCTTCAGTACCAAACATATGGATCGCTTTGCTACTTTATCTTCATTTTTCTTGAGCATTACTTTTTATCTGCATCAAGCTTAAAACTCAATTTTTTCCTCGTCAGATATCTTAATTTTAATACTGTCATTTTTATAGATAAGTGGATTTGCATAACTTTAGCCGGTGCGAATCTTACGTATAATTAACATAACCTATTTAATTAAAATAGTTTTATCTATTAAATTATCGTATTCACAATCAGTAGGCACAAAATTTATATTTGAAAAATGTACTACCTAATACAGGTGTGCACAAGGTGTGGGCCGCTTACGGCCCGCCGAGCCTTCCCTTGTGGCCTGCCGAGGGCTAGCTTGAAAAAATTATTTTTAGTGCCAGCAATATTCAATGTCAAAATATCAAATATTTTGGCAAATTAGTAGTATTTCGCAGTCAGGAGAGGCTGGCCCTCCCGTAATGTCTTTCTTCTTATCGTAATATATTTCTTCTTAGCCCTTTAGTTTGATAAAGTTCGGAATAGTTAAAACAAAGTAGATTTTAGTCCTCCCAGGAGGCTGGGCCCAAGCTGGGCCCACCCTGCATCATGCATGGTGAAAAATTTTGTGCGGCCCGCGAGCACTTATTAAATCTTATGCGCCCTTCGACTCAACGAGGTTGTGCACCACAGACCTATTAAAATAAAATCGTCGAGTGCAAGCAAATTCTGCGTTGTGAATATGAAATTAGTTATAATCTACTGATTGAATTGTGTGAATTAGTGGGAACATTAGTTTATTAGGTCATAAATGCATGCTTCATTTTGCATGTAATTAATATATATTAGTATGCTTGATTTAGGATTGAAATTATATCCATTTTTTATTTCAACTGTAAATAAGTAAATTAATAAAAGAAAAAGAATAAAAAGATAAGAAATAAAAGAATAATGAAAGCCACTTGAGAATCATTTTTATCATCTTGGACAAGAGAAACTGATGCTGGTCGAAATTATTTTTCATTTCTATTCACATTTTGCGTTCAGTTCTCAGCAAGGTCCCTGACATCGCCCTTTGGTGAGGAGTTTGGCGTTAATTCATTATTGTTTTGTAGTGCACTTCAATAGGCCACAGCTTGATAATTGATGCATTGACTTGATAGTCTAATATTGATGCATGAAATAGTCTAGTGGATTACAGGTCGGTTCTTGAGGCAGGAGTCACAGTTCAATACACCCAAGCAACAAATGTTCATGTTGCAATCTGACAATCTAGAATTAATGCGAAGCTTCTCTACTCTCCATTGCCGAGAACTTCACAGTTAGGTCCCACTTTGAGGACTGCAGTAGCTTGTAGAAGTTAGAAATGTTTCATGGATTTCTCGCTAGGTGGCGAGGACATCATTCCAGATATGAAATGAATTTGTTACAAGGCTACCTTTATTGTTTCGCCGCTGGTGTTGCAATAAAGTTTTTTCTCTTTTATTTAGAAGCATTGGAATATTATGACACATAAGGCAGGTTTTCGAATCCCAGGTTACAAGAAAACCTGTGATTATGAGCGCAGTTTACATGTACGATATATACCAAAATAATATGTAGCCTTTCGTTGCCTATCAGCTGAAAATTGCCATGCATTCAAAAATCAGCCCTTAGAGTGTTTCTGTTAATTCATCATAATGAGGAATCTATGTAGCATAGTGGAAATAGATAGTATCTGTGTAGTGCACTAGTTAGTCATTATTGTCTACCGCATATGATAACTTTGCTACGTCAGTAGTCCACGTCCAAAGATGAGGTCAGGTGGATCCTGCTTACCAAGCAGGTCAATCTGCTATTTTCTCTTTGGATTATGCATTTATGTGTTCTGTTGATTCGAAGCTGTCTGTAGTTGCACATTCCGCTTGGCCCTGACGTCGCCTTCGGGTGGGAAATCTGACGTTTAATTCTCATTGATTGATTGAGTGATTAATTGATTGATTGATTGATTTATTGATATTCACTTCTAAATTAGTCTATTTTCAAGTTGTGATAGGGTATTTCTTTGCAACTGTATAATGTATATTAATTATCGGTTAGAATTTGACTAGGCCAATTGTATTTATTGTAAAGTTAATACTTAACATTAAATGTAAAGCATGTTATACTTCAACAGCTTTTATCGCTATGAACATTATTGTCTCAGCATCATCTAATAATTATTAAAGTAATGTTAAATTTTGGTGGATTAATTGATTGATTGAATAATGTGCGCTGTCTGCTTTATTGGTTGTGTCTGTGGTTTGATTTTGCCAACTTTCATGTACCTGTTATTATGTGTTATAGTGAAAGAAGCTGATCTATTTTTAGCTGTTAGCAAAAACTAATTTCACTTGTAAGATTGAGGTGCATCCTGTATGTCTGGGACCCTTAAGTAACTTCTTTATTTCTGTCTCTACTTTTTTGCAAGTTGTTACATTATAATTTCATTATAGGTTTGATTACAGTTATAGTATGTCCCTAGTGCAAGGATAGGCATACTAGAATCATTGATAGTAATCATAGAGCAATCATTGTTCCTCATCACAATCATAGAACAGTAATAGATCAAATCAAGAATAACTAGCACACTATCAATGTTATTTTGCGTTGATTAATCCTTCAAAATGATTTTTTTACTGGAGGTATAGGCCTATTACCTGAAACTTCTTCATTTTCTTTGAGCGACATGTTGTCTAAGAAGGAATTGTAAGGGACTCTAGATCTTAAAGAATATTTTCAGAATGCAAATATTACCATTATTTTTGTATTATTGTCTTTGCACTACATATCTGTCTCCTGTGCTGTGCATTCTACACTCTGAGTCAAAAGAAGACATGTGCGCAGTCTTTCGCCCATAACTTTGGCATTTGTAAACCGATTTTAAAAAATCTTGCATAGTTAGAATCAGGATGAAATTTTCCATACGACATCGTAATGTAATTCTGTTAATTACATTAGAAAATAAACACCGTGGAGGAGTAGGAGAAGCACCTGGTAGACATTTGGCAAAGCATGCAGCAACTGTCTCCTTGACCACGCAATAGAGAGGCGCAAGCGTATCAGAGCTTATATTCGAGCCAAATGAGGATATTTAGAGCATATTCTGCGACTGTTGACGGTAGGCCTACCTGTATAGCATCGTTTGTTTCGTGTGTTTTCTTGTTAGTCAAGTCACAGATTCATAAGCATTCTGTAGCGATTTCATACTGAAACTGAACATCTTCAATCGCGCACATTTTCAGGCACTAATTTAAAGCAAAAATAAGTAATGAACTGAGATACTTTACGCTCTCGTACAGCAAATTTCACTCTGATTCTATTGATGCAAGAAATTTTTAGATCGGTTTATAAATGCCAAAGTTATGGGCGAAAGACTGCTCACTTTTTTTTTTTTTACTGCGAGTGTATAATGTTCTATAACATAGTAAATTCTCACAGGGTGGCGAGAACACTCATGTTAAATATTTGTCTCAGACTCGTCTATCTCTTGTAGGCCTATAAACTCCAGTCTTTCATACACAATCCTATTCTAAACTAAGAATTTATAATGGAACCAGATAGGAGATTTTGTAAGAAAAAAAATTCAGCCAATAGTTTTCTATAAAATTACGAGTGTTATCTAATCTCTGAATACTTCAGTTATCTTTCCTAATGCCTTGAATATTCTGCCTCATCGATTTTCCATACAATTGTTCACAGTGCAATTGGCTAATGATCTACTTTCTTACTACTGAATGCGAGAACTGAGATCATTAAGTTGAGAGTCAACTTTGTTCCGAACACTGCCACCGACTGTCGCTACAGCTTAACATCTCCAAATGTTGCGTACAATAATATCTATTCGTGTAGCTTCGTATAATCTTGTATACAAATATACATACATACATCTACATTGGTTTACAAAATATATTCTACATAAGTCTAGTTTGTAGTCAATATCTATCAATACACTGGTCTATGTAATTCGGCCATATTTACGAACATGAACTGAGAATGTAACCTATGTAAGTTACCTATGTTTCTTTATAAGTTTCTACGAAATAGTGTTGTTATATAAATGAAATCGATAAGATGATTCGACTGATTGATTAAACGACTGAAAATTAATTGATTGATTGATTGATAGATTTAGTCAAGTGAGTGATTCATTAATCCAGTGATGTAATTTCATTAATGGAATGATGAATCAAAATTTAATGATATAAGCATTAATTTGATGAATGATGAATTGATATTAAGTTATTCATTCTTAATTCTTTACATTGATACATTGACTGATTGATTGAACTATTGATTGAGTGATTGATTGGTCAATCAATTAATTAATTAATTAATGTAGACATTAAGAAAGTAATCGATATTAATTAGAAAATGATTAACTGTGAACATTATTAAAAACTGGTGTTGGTAAAATTGAGTTTTGTAAGCAAAGGCATTTGTTGGCTAGTTAAATCAAAGCAGCCGGCCCCTGGAGCTTTGGCGCCGTAGTCAGTAATCTATAAGAGCGTCCCCCATCTCTGTTCGCTTTTGCATGAATAGTAAAATTTAATAAATATAAAATCAGACCTGCACTGCACCCACACTATCACATTTCTTTTTTCAAGTTTTTGGCTTAGATATAATAGAGGAATCCTAGGGGATTGGGATTCTTGCATATTAAAATACTAAATAGTGGTAGGGGGTCATCACATATTACGTCATCACTTGGGAGGGGACCTTGATGACGGGTGGAGGCCTAGACGACGTCATCAATGGCACATTTTTTACATACCTTTTTTCTCTCAATGTCAAAACCGAATAAATGTCTTTTTCTTTGCGAAACCGCACAATTTCTGCTTAAACATAAAAATTTTCCCATGCAACCTTAAAAATGTGTGCAAAACCTTAATATTATTTTGTTCATAGAACAGCTAAATTTGCACATATATTATTTCTTTCCTTCTACCCCCCCCCCCCCCCCACACACAATGACCGACTGCGCGCTGCCCGCCCCGGTGACAGGCCGCTCGATGACCGACTACGCGGTGACCGATATTCTACCCGAGTTAAGGGGGCGGGTCAAGACTGATTATGACGGGGGTGGAGGGAGTCAAAAATTGCCGAAAAAGTGATAACGTAATATTTGTATCAACCCTAGTAGGCTTAATATCCTACTATCACAATAGTAAATTTTATATTCCTTCTGCATGACTATAGACCCAGAGGCATATTACCTTAGCCTACAGTATAATATAGACCCAAAACTTGTATTCCTGAACAGTTTCTTCCCCTAAGTTGGCGCACCTAACATCTGGCGCCCTAGGTGGCCTGCCTAGAGCCGGCCCTGAATCTTAAGGCAACAATAGGCCTACTTATTTAGCATACGGTAATTTTTAGTTGAATACAATTCCCAGTGTATTAAATTGAAAGTACCGGTACATACTTTTTCACTGATTTTAATATCAATTAATAAATATATATATGAATTTCAACGAGTATAAACAACAAATAGAACGTTGACGTCGTGTTTGACAACATCGAGCACTATGAAACAAATGCCATTCCAGTGGGTAGTAATCCGTTAAACAGAGCAAAGCCAATCCAGAAAATAGTCTTATGAATAAGTACGCTCTCATCCAAAAGTAACCAAAGAGCATTCTGAGTTTGATTGTAATCATAATGGAGCGTAACTGCCTCGTGTAAAATAGAGTTAGGCTTATAAATGAGTTTAACTTCATAATTATGAGCTTATAAAAATTATAATTGTGGGACCGAATGTCCCGTGCACTAAGGATGGTTTTGACTTTCATTGTCTTGACATTGAAACATTGTATTTTAGTTGTTCAACTTATTGAGTGTACTAGCGCTACTGTAGCATATTGCTTAGAGCAGCGCGCATGTAGGCCCTAATATGTGTTCTTTGTAATTTTTTACCATTATTATCTTTGCTATTCTTTCTAATTATCACATTGCTCGTGTTTTAGGAAAATGTATCGTTTTTCTGATTGAAACGATTTATTTCTTGCAACAATTAGGCCTAACTACCGTCATTCCATTCGGTGTTGTCTGCATAAATTTGTTCATTTAAGTGATGATGTTTTCTTGTAATTTATTGGCTAAATTAGCTCCGGAATAGAACGTGTGTGTGCACTGTGTGGTCAATATATGCACAGTTTGTTAGTTTATTTGTGAGCCTTCATGAAGTTAAACGTAGGCCTATTATCAATTACTTAACCTTAGAGGTCCTACATTTGTTTGTCATCGCGAAATGTTTGCTTTTATTGCTTATACACCCTGTCTCATAAAAAACGGCCCCCCTACAATAATGCGAATAACTTCTGAACAGAAGTACCAATTCATTCGCCGTTTGGAGCCCCACTGCGACTGCCAATTTGACATATTTCCACAAATTTTGGTCAATATATCTTTAAAAATAGCGAAACTGGAGAGTTTTTCCACACATAAGGAGTGTTTGACGCAGTGGCCAATATGGGATATGTTGATCTTATTTTGGTTCTTTAAAATGAGCCCTCTTTCAAAGCCGATTCCTGTGAAATTTACCAATAATATGGACCAATCAATTCTAGCCAACATCACCAAATTTCGATCGCATATCTTTCAAAACAAGAAAATTATTGAGATTTGAGTGTCACAGTATTGCAGTTTTCACAACGTAATGCCATGTTAAAAACGCAAGCTTCTTTCAGTGCTTGTCTATCACTGTCAGACTAAAAGATCAATAACTTTCTTGTTTTGAAAAATATCCGATCGAAATTTGGTGATGTTGGCTAGAATTGATTGTTGCATATTATTAGTAGATTTCACAAGAATCGGCTGTAAAAGAGGGCTCATTTTAAAGAACAAGAATAAAAATCAAGATATCCCATATTGGCCACTGCGTCAAACACCCCTTGTGTGCACAGAACTCTCCAATTTCGTCATTTTGCAAGATATTCTGACCAAAATTTGGGGGCATATGTTCAATTTAGAGTCCCATTGGGGCTCCAAACGGTGAATGAATTGAAAATTCTGTTCAAAAGTTAATTCACATTATTGTAGGGGATAGGTTTTTATGAGACAGGGTGTAGAAAACGTGGAATCTTGAGAAAATTACACTTCCATTTCTAACTATTAAAAACGTAGTCTATTCTTAGGCTTTGCTTCTTTATTAATTTAAACTCGCTCTGCGCAGCTAGTAGGCATAGCCTATAGGCTTAATTATATTAAACACTCGTATATGTATATATTTAATTTCAATTTCATTACCCGAATGTATCATTAGCGTCTGGCCCTACGCGAAAATTTACAACTGTACCCCAGAGCTCATTCGAAACGTGTCGATCAATTTACCACACAACCTAATATAATTTGTAACGTTCTATAATCTATAATATACTTTGTGAAATAATAAACTGAATTGGTAACATAACCATAGCAACAGAGCTATTAGGCCACTACCGTTCTTTTCGTCTGAGACAATTCCTATATTATTATAGGCGTCGTTGCCCGTCTTCGAGACTACTTTGCATGCACATTGCACATGTTGCTGTTTTTTTTTCTTTCGAATGACTGACTGATTATTTTGTGAATTGATTAATTAATTAATAGGACGGATTAAATACTTTTGGATTTATTTATTTACCGAGTGTCTATGACTGACTGATTGATTGATTGATTTATGCATTAACTAATTGACTGACCTACCTTGCTATTTGCATGTATAGCAGCCTCTGTGGCTACTAACTATTATGTCTAATTAGTAATTTTTCACCGTATAATTGTCACTTTTTTGGATTAAAGGATTGGATTGAAACATGTGACGGCTTAGTTTACAATTATTGTTCTTATGACCTGTAGAATGTTTGACTTCTGTAAGGCTGTATTGCACATCTTTAAGCGTAATGTTTCCTCTTAATCCTTACCCCAACCTTATCCCTTACAGTAGTCATGAAAATTGGATATTTAACAAATAATCGTCCGCAAACGGGGCGGGGGGGGGGGTTGGGCCAGAGCGGATCAGGGGGGTGAGGGGTCAAAAGTTTCGATTTCTTTGTGGACGTCTGTTATGGACGGCCCCTTACAGCAATAGTTTAACGCTTTACATATAGAGGGATTTCATGCATAACCGTTAAGAGCGATATTGGGTCGAATTGCTGATGATTATCGCGCAATACGTGATCAATGGGGTCAACAACTAGG